>SNQJ01S0075858.1:13207-43040 GCA_010110895.2 Picea sitchensis
TATGGACAAAAAAATACCCTTCTAGTAGATTCAACCAATTCTCTACAAAATATGCGTCTATATGACCTTCAAATATAGGAATATCGAATTTTATTTGTACCTTGAAGTGTTTGGTGCCTCCGCTCAAAGAAGATGCGTCGGCTGTTGGTAGCCATCGAAGGATTTGCATGAAACTATCCATCATCTTGTTCCTTTGTTGCGTCAGGGATTTCTCAATCAAAAGTTTGAAAGGATCTCTTTTCCTGTCATATTTCTTTTCTCCTGTGATGATAGGTCACTTGGGTGTGTGGTATATTTTTCCTCAAGAGAAACAAGCTTGAGACCCAACTCTTTGTACTCCAACCTCGTTGGCGGCATGCATTAAGACGACAAGGAGAAGACCTCTCTAATACCACTGATCCAGATTTTATGAGAATAACAAAATGACTACAGATTATTAACATGTGCTTAACACAAAATAACAGAGATACAATAAAATTGGTTTTATATTTAATAAGGAAATAAGCTAAAACTGTAAAATGCAGCGGAAACAAGCTTGCTGGAATGGTGACGTCTTATCTCTTAGAAGAGATGTGATGGCTATGCTCATTCGAAAGAAGATGATTACAATCAGGCTCTCAAGGCCATTTTACAATAAAAAGGAATTTCAAAAACCCTATACATCCAAAAACCTAACCCTAGGAGATGAATCGCCAAAAGTCATGTGGGCCCCGCTTGGGTAAGTTAGTACATCAACTTCCTAGGGTCGTAACTTTTGCATACGATCTCCGTTTTAGGTGTATGATAGCCCGTTGGAAAGTTATCGTCGAGGAAATTCATTTTGGGGGCTCAATCATTCCTTCAACTATCATGGAGAATCTCAATCCTAAAAAATCTTCATTTTGGCCCTCAAAATGGCCCAGAAGTTAAAACTGCTAAAAATAGTAAATTGCCAAAATGGTCATAAAATTGTTTTGAGCCAATTGGGAGAGGTAGTTGGCCACTGATATCCATATGGATCAATCCTCCCTCCTTAGGAAGAAATTTTCTCCATTGCATTTATTTCCCCCATCAGATGAGGAAATTTATGTTGAATTTGGCCCCGCGTGAGCCACTTGCCATGGTGCAGAAGCTGCCCTGCTTTGACGACTCGATAAAACTGGATCCTTTGGTGTCGATTTCCCTTGATCTGTGTGTCCAAAATATGATTGTTGGATGCCTGTTGTATGAAGTTTGGATTGAGATTTGTTGGTGTCAGCTTCTCTTCTACATCTGAGGTGTCCAATAATGGTGGAAAATAAGGGTGAAGGAGATCCACGTTGAACACTAGGTGCAAGCCAAAGAAAGGAGGAATGTTGAGCTCAAAATAATTGTCCTCGATGGCCTTGGTAATGGTTTACGACCCATAATTGAGTGGACGAAGCTCATGATGGGATCTTGTAAGGCGTTATTTCTGCAAGTGCAACCAAACTTTGTCGCCCACCTAAAACTTATGTGGCACCCAATGTTGATCATGGAGCTTATTGTACTTGTCATTGGACTTATGTAGGATATCCTAAACCTATTGGCGAATGTGTTGGATCCGCTCAATGAACCAGTTGTATTTTTTAGCTTTAGTCGGAGCACAAGATGAGTCAGTTGAGGTGATCACAAGGGGAAGTGAAACATCTATGGGACCCAAAGGTTGGAATCCCAACCCCACCTGAAAGGGGTTGTGGCTGGTTGAACTATGCAGGGTTCCATTGTAGCTATGTTGGACATAGGGAAGGATCTCATCCCATGTGTGAGGGTGCTTTGAGTTATACATGCGAAGGATATGCACAATCATTTGATTGACAACCTTGGTTTGGCCATCTGTCTGGAGCTAGAAGGTCATGGATTTGGTGAGCTTGGTGTCCAACAGTGACCAGAGGCTCGACCAGAATGTACTAAAAAATCGAATGTCTCGATATGAGAGAATGGTTTGTGGGATTCCAAAATTTACTGAGACTCGTTCAAAGAAGAGATTGGAAGTGGCTTCTGTTGTGATGTTCTTCTTGCAGGAAACCAGAACCGCCATCTTAGAAAAGCGATCAAGAACCACAAAAACACAGTCATTTCCCCGCTTGGTGGATGGGAGGCCTGACATGTAGTCCATTGAGATGGATTCCCATGGCCTGTCAGCAGTAGGAAGACGGTTGTACAGGCACTGTTTCTTAGTGGTTGGTTTGGCAATACCGCAGGCAATGCAGGACTTGATATACTTCTTGACCTCCTGTCAATGTTTCGGCCAGTAGAAATGCTTTTGTAGCATCACCACTGTATTTTAGACACCGAAGTGTCCTACCACCCGACTGTAGTGGGATTCCCAGATCATCTTCGCTCGCTCACTTGATGGAACAAAGATATGGCCCCGACGAGACAACAACCCATCCTAAAGATGGAAATTATTGACAATGCATCCTAAAGATGAAAATTATCGAAAACTGTGTTTGCACCCAACATTTGGTAGGTGGTGGTGAATTCTAGATCTATCTCATAGAGTTGGGGCCATCTAGAGGTCTCATGGTCGTAGGAGTCTAGCACCGTGGCGAGTGTCGTGACTGCTGCTCTGCTGAATAAATCAACAATGCGATTAGTGGTTCCTATTTTATACTTGATGTTGAGGTGGAATTGATGCAAGTATGTGGACCATTTTTTATGGTGATCATTTTGCAATTTTCCTTGTGTCTACATGAACTGCAGTGGCTTATGATCAACTTGGATGATTGTCTCCTTCCAAATAATGTAATGTCTCCACTAGTGGCAGTCTTGCACAATGAAGTACATTTATTTTTCATAAGTAGGGTACTTATGGACAACATATGATAGTGTCTAACTATGATAGGCCATGGGGTGGTTGTGTAGAGTGAGAACAACACCCATCGCATAGTTTGAAGCATCTGTCTTGATCTCAAAGGGTTGTTGCAGGTCTAGTAGTGAAAGTACTGGGGCTGAGCACAAGCCCTACTTCAAATCATTGAACTTTTGTTGTTGGGACCAACCCCATGCAAATTTCACCTTACCACCACCCCTGGTTATTTGGATAAGGGCCCCTAAAATATGGGAGAATCTCAACACAAACCTGCGGTAGAAATTGGCAAAGCCCAATAAGCTCTGAATCTCAGTGACTGTGGTTGGGACTGACAAGTCACGGATGACCTGGATCTTGACTGGATCCACATGTACGCCATGTTGATCAATTATGTATCCTAGGTAATGGACCCTATCCATGCTGAAGGTGCATTTTTTCAATTTGCCATATAGCTTGTGTTGTCATAGGGTGTGTAGAACCTGTTGAATATGCTGCAAATGTTTGGCCAAAATCTTGATGTAAATGAGAATGTCATCCAGATACACCACTACAAAAGTATTGGTGAATGGTCGTAGGATATCTTCCATCATCCTCATGAAAGTGGCTGGAGCATTTGTCAAACCAAAGGGCATGACCAACCATTCAAAAAGGCCTTCCTTTGACTTGAAGGCAATCTTCCATACACCTTTCTATTCTATCGGGACTTGGTGGTAGCCAAACTTCAGATCAATCTTACTGAAGTATTTGTCCCCCATGAGTTGATCAAGGAGGTCGTCTATTCGGATAATCAAGTACCAATTTCTGAATTTGATTTTATTTAGAGCCCGATAATCAATGCAGAGTCGTCAGGTTCCATCTTTCTTCTGTACCAACATGATTGGGCTCCCACAAGGTGATGAGATGGGATGGATGTGCCCCTTGTGGAGAAGTTCTTGGATCTATCGCTTGATATCCTAATTCTCTAACATAGAGAAATGATATACTGACCCATTGGGCAGCGGTGCGTCAGGGGTCATATCGACTGGGTGCTTGACCTGGAAATACAGAGGTACCCCGGTAGGTGAGGAGAAGATATTTGAGTATTCTACCATGACCTTATCTACTTTCTTCTGTTGTGTGGAGAGGTCGGCCACAGAGACCCTAGATGTGGTTGTGATCTTTCCTTATTCTGAGAGCGAATCATGAAGAAGACAAACTTCCCCATATGAGAGATGAACTTCCTACATTTATTATCAAAGATCAAGGAAATAGCACTAGGTGGGACTACCTCAGGTATCTTCTACAATTTCCTATTCAAAGTAATAATAACACTACGAGGCCTAGACTCATATACAACATGACATTTCCATAAAAAGGTTGGCCCAAAATAACATCACAAACTTCGAGAGGAGAAACATCACACAATACCTCGTCTTTGAAGGGCTTGATTCCATATGACAATCATCACTGTTGGCTGACGTGGATATCGATTTGTTGGTAGAGCCATCCAATGGTGTAGGGTTATGGGTGTAGTGTTGTCAGCAGGGCTGACCACTTGACAACCTTTGTTGAGATGAGGTTCTTCTGGCTACTGCTATCCATGATGAAGTCCAATGGGGTGCCTTTTACCCACATCTGTGAATGGAAGAGGCGTTCTACTTCTTCTCGCTCATCTGGTTCACCAAGATGGAGCTTGGTGGTAGCAACGGTGGCACTGGGTTCTGCATCAATGATCTATCTTCCCTTCTCTAGTTCTGGCTCAGAGTCTAAAACTGCATCTGATTCAGAGGCTTTCACTTCAGCCACCAATGAATGCTTTGAGTAGAAGTCAGCAGTGTTATGCCAAGGGCTCTTATGGAATTCGCACCACTTCCTGGTATCTTTCTTTGTCTTTTTGGAGTCCTTTTATGCTTGCAGTTTGGATTGGTTGTCCTGATACTTTCCATCTTTGCTCTGTCCATTGTTTTGTGGGTTTGGGCCGCCCTTTCCTAGCTTCTTTTTTTAGGGGTTCCCGGGCCTAAATTGTTGTGTCTTTTGTTTGAGCTTCTACTCAATTTTGACGGCATATCGGTAGGCCGCGCCCAAGCATGAGATGTCAAAAAATTCCATTTTGGTCTGGATGTATCTATGTAGATCATCGTGATACTTGAGCACCAGATGTTGCTCCAAATATTTGATACCCATCTTGGTGCGCAAGGTATGAAAGATATTCATGAAATCTGGCACTGCTTGGTCTCTTTCTTGCCGTAGTGTGGTCCATTTGGTATACAAGTCATCATAACTTCTGACAGGGTAGTATTGTTCCTTAATAGAATCCTTGAAGGAATCTCAGGTGGCCTTGACTTTAAATAGTGAGGATTCCTCTGTTTTCTTTTGCTCACAGAAAGTTTTCCACCAATCTTTGATGTGGGGAACATCTTTGAGGAGAGAAAAAGTAATCTTTTCTCTATTCAAAAAGTTATGGACATAAAAATACCCTTCTAGTAGATTCAACCACTTGTCTACAACATCTGTGTATATTTGACCTTCAAATATAGGAATATCGAAGTTTATTTTTACCTTGAAGGGGGTGGCGCCTCTGCTCAAAGAAGATGCGTCGCCTATTGGTATCCGTTGAAGAATTTGCATGAAATTATCCATCATCTCGTTCATTTGTTGCGTGAGGGCTTCCACAATCAACAGTTTGAAAGGATATCATGTCCCTTCATCTTTATTTTCTCCTTCCATGAGAGGTCGCTTGGGTGTGCGAGATATTTTATCCTCAAGAGAAACAATCTCGAGACCCAACTCTTTGTACTCCGACCTCGTTGGGGACATGCATTAAGACGACAAGGAGCAGACCGCTCTAATACCAGTGATCCGGATTTTATGAGCAGAAAGAAATGAATACAGATTATTAACAAGTGCTTAACACAAAATAACAAAGATACAATAAAATTGGTTTTTTACTCAATAAGGAAATAAGCTGAAATTGTAAAATGCAACGAAAACAAGCTTGCTGGAATGGTGGCGGCTTATCTCTAAGAAGAGATGTGACGGCTACGCTCATTCGCAAGAGGATGATTAAAATGAGGCTCTCAAGGTCTTTTTACAATCAACAAGAATGTCAAAAACCCTATACATCCAAAAACCTAACCCTAGGAGATGAATCGCCAAAAGTCATGTGGGCCCCATTTGGGTAAGTTAGTACATCAACTTCCCGGGGTCGTAACTTTTACATATGATCTATGTTTTAGGCGTATGATAGCCCGTTGGAAAGGTATCATTGAGGAGATTCATTTTGGGGGATCAAACATTCTTTTGACTATCATTGATGAGCTCGATACCAAAAAACCTTCATTTAAGCCCTCAAAATGGCCCCAGAAGTTAAAACTGTTAAAAACAGTAAATTGCCAAAATGGTGAGAAAATTGTGTTGAACCAGTCGAAAGAGGTGGGTGACCACCCATATCCACCTGGATCACTTACCCTTAAAATATTCAAGCGAAGTTGGTCTTTCTCCAGCTAGAGTATACATCAAACTTAAAAAAAAATATTTTAAAATTGAATCTCTATTTGTTAATTTGTTAATTGTAACCAAGGCAATGTATCAGCATGTTACAAGAGGCTCATTTTGAGGATCTAAATCTTTAGTTCATATTAATTGTTTATTCTATTTTTTTATCTATTCAATCTTTTCTTAGTGTAATTTTTTGTTTTTTAAGTTTTTCAATCTTTTCGTAGTGTAATTTTTTTTTTCAAAATCTTGGAGTTTAAACAAAAATATTTTTAATCAAATTTAATATATGGAATTTATGACTATTCCATTAGGTTAGCAATTATGATTTTGATCTGTGTCGTTGAAATCTGTATGTCAAAGGTAATATACTTAATTTATGTTGCTGCTGTAAGCTAATTTTAAATCATTGATTTTTTATTAAACAATGTTTGTAATTAATCAAGAGCGGAAATTCCTTAATATGCTTGTTCGAAAATGGCAATTATACACACTAGGATTCCTCTGGGATAGTTGATGTTGATGAATTAACATCTTTGGTAGATAGAAAATTGAACAAAATAAGAGAATCGCTTTGTTGACAATAAGGGAAAATATGTTGATCTTTATAGAGCAACCAAGTAGACCTAAAAATACTTTGTCCACCTTTGTAGCTGTCTCGAGAAATTGCAACAAGGGCATAGGAATCCATGAAATCATGTGAAAATTCCAAATAAATGAAGTCAATCTCATGAAAGAAGAGGAAAGGTGTTTGCTACACAAAATCTTACCTCTATATCTAAAACTATAAAAATCTAAAATAATGCAGTATCTCTTTTAGTATGATAACATGGAAAAATCCTACCTCTATATAAAAACAATAAAAATCTAAAATAATACAATATCCCTTTTAGTATCATAACATAGAAAAATACACTTGAAATATAACAGAAGATTTTCTTTTACATGTCATATTTTTTAATTATTATTATTAATCATATTCCTTATGACTTTTCCAATCAAATAGCCAATCCTAACATAGTAGCTCTATCTTATGGTAGAGTAAGAAAATGATTAACAGAGAAGAACTCTGCCTCTTAAAATTTCAATTTTAGCATTCCATTTGCACATTTCTTGTTTAACATTCCACTTGCACATTTCTTGTTTTGGGAGAGGAGCGACAAATGTTACAAGGCCACTTAGATATATGTGTATGAATTATGTTTGTAAGCACTTGATAAAATAGGTCTTTGGTGTTCGGGTGCAATATGCTCCAAATTTACCGCACCCATAAACTTTTTGTCTCACATCAACTATTATAGTGCAATTGAAGTTCACGGTTTTTCGATTTTGAATGTATATCTAATATAAAATTGTATAAGTATAATCGACCTTGTTGATAAGTCTAATAGAGAAAAATAGATATATCAGATACATCGTCCTGCAAGAAGATCAGCAAAATAAATGGCTATGATTTTTATAAATACTCACAACTAAAATGAAAACAGAAAGCAAGTTATGAATTTTTGAATTCTGGTACTTTGCTTCTCAAGGAAAGTACTATGCATTTCCAGACATCTTACACAACCCAAGAACTAAGGAGCGTTGCATAAATGTTATATGACTATTCCGACATTGATAGGTGTGAGTGTCTAAATATGACACTCAAGCAATGTAATAAGTATTTCAACATCATTTGGGTTTTATTATTAATGTAATGTTCCTCTCCATCTTCAATTGATGACTCATTAGTATACACTATCCCCATAGGCTATAGTCAAAATATAAAAAGGAGAGTCAAAGTATCAAATCGTAAAGAGATATTAAATTAAATAAATAATTATATTTTAATTAAGTGAAGGTTTGATTTGGGGAAGAAGGAATATCTATAAGAATTAGAGAAAAAGAATAAATAGAAGGGGATCCTACATCTTTGGCCATTATGATTTGATATGTATTAAGTGCTCTTGTGGCTAGCATTTTCGTTAGGGTTTTGGGAAAAAACCTTCCAGTGCATGTTTAGTTTCAGTGGTGCAATACCCACCCTAGATATACAAAGGAGAGTTCATTTGGAGTCTTTGTTTTGTGTATTTTATGAAGATATTGAAGTAAACTGGAGCAGAGGAGTTTATATTCTTAGTCTTGTTTTAGAGTTTTTTTTACAGGCACTATAGATATTTATATTGTTCTTCCCATTCATAATAAGATTCCAATAGAGATATTTGTATTGTTGTTCCCATTCATAATAACATTCCATATTATTCTGCTCTATTTATGCGTGTTTCCATATGTTTGATAATATTCATGATTGAGAAAACTATTGTAAGGGCTTCATATCATTTTCACATAGAAATAATTAATAATTTGGGGCAAGGATATTATAGTGGTATTAGAGCCAATGATCTTTCCAACCTTTGATTGCATCAGAGCACTTTCCTTAGCCAAAAAAGAAATTATAGAATTTGTTTGGAAGAGAAGGGGGCAATGCACTTTAGGCTCAAATATAAAACTTTCTGAGCCAAATTTTCCAAAACAAACTGGGTATTTAAATTACCCTCGGAAAAATACCCAATTTCAAAAAAAACATCAACTGAAACGGAGTATCGGAACTAAAGTTATCATCATTTTAATTTCGATATTTTTTTCAAGGTTTTTCCGGAAAAAACCGTGCGATTTATAATGAGGAGAAACAATGGGAAAGAAATCATATTGTGTGCATATAATGGTGATTTTGTGAGCATGTAATTCTGAGGAAGAAGGGGGCTGGAGGAAAAATCTCTAACAAATAACCAGAGAGGAAGTGAGAAGAAATCCCATCAGAATCAGGACCAGAAGGAAGCATGGGAAACCAGGATGAAGAGAAAGTCCAACAATTGTTGGAATCTATAGTTGCATGACAACTACAGATAACTGTTAGCCAACAACAGAAAACATAGCTCCTAACAAATATCATTCAAATACAAGGAGGATACAATGGGAATCAGATAGAGGGTAGTCAACAAAGTAGTAGGGCCTATAGGGAGAATAACAACATTTATATTCCAATATAGAGTGGTTCACCAAAAGGTAGCAGTAAAATACGAAGTCCATCATTACCGCAATTTCTTAAGGAGAAGGAGACAAAAGTTCCATAGCAACAGGACCTAGATAGTGATCCCCTTAAGGGTTATGAAGAGTACCTAGCCACACCAGAAGGTTTACAGGAAGCATTTTCTTTCCAAGGTTATTATAATGCTAAATATAAGAACAGACCAAGGGAATGGTACAAAGTAGTGCTGCAGTACCAGCAAAACTTCGATCTTATGTGTAGGGTGGGTAGGTCAAATATTACATCTTTCAATGGATCAACTAATATTTCAGATAGTGCTTGGGTGCAAAAGATGGACACTTACCTCCAGATCAACCCAATTATCGACACAGAGGAAACAATATTACCACCTTACATTTGCATGGGGAGGCTCATGAATGGTGAAATCATGGGTTGGTCACCCTTGGAAATGATAATATTACATCATATGTAGAATTCACCCAGAGGGTTGTAACACCCTGAGTTTTGAGCCGCATATTAAATAATGTATTTGTTAGTTACTAAGAGGCAAGAGTGCCCAAACAATTAAAAGAGGTCATTGTGCCTAAGAAATGTAATTTTTTCATTATTATTAATAATAAACGCAGTGTTGGCTGCTAGATGGAAAAGGACTAGAGTTATATGGGGCTATTATTCCACAAGAGAGGGGGCTTGGGGGGATAAGTGTTTATTTCATTTTTTAATTACCCATTTTGTGTAATGGGGGAAATCAATTACATGAGCTTCTTGGGGGAAGTCCATGAGGTTCTTGATTCCCAAGAATTACATAAACCCATCACTGGTCTGGTTCATTCTCATTCTTTTTCTTTTGTTGGTTGCCTCACTCACGCACTCACACACTCACACATCCATTCATTATTTCAACCACTCATATTTATGCATCTATGTTTTGGCTCAGGAAAGGAAGACAAATTGCTAAAGAGAAACCATGATATTGTTGGATGTAGAAACCGCTGGTGTAATCCAAGCATGATTTGAGGCTTACGTGTTTGAGATGCTTTGTCTTCTTCCATATTTTATCATAGTTGTGAGTCTTAAGAGTCCCAACATGGATATTCTAGAGCAGTTGCATTGTATCCTTAGAAGGAGAAGGACAACCTAAGGGACTGTGTGGCAGAGAAGGGAGAGGGTCCATTATCTTGGGTTGTGCAGGCTGGGTAGAAGAGAGCTTGGTACTTGGATTGTCGTGAGTGTTGAGAAGCCTGTGAGAGCTAGAGTTTTGACCGGTTTTGGAAGCCTACTAACACTCTGGAACCATCCTTGTGGATTCATAGCCCTATCTTGGGGGTGACATTGTTGTTGAGACTTGGAACAACAATGTCTATAGTTGGGTGGAACGTCCTTGGTCTTCATCCATTTGGTGATTTATTTCATTAAAGATAAGTGATCTCTTTTATAGTATTATTTATCTGTGTATGATTTATTACATTGTATATGTATTTATCGTTGAATTCAATATTTATAGTATGGATTCTTGTTGGTTATTGTTTTTCATGTCGTATTCTTCATTTCTTTTATGTTTACCATCAATATTTATCAATGCATGTGAACCTTTCATGCATAATTGTTATTTAAAGTTAGGACATGGGTTGAATTAGTCCAGAGAAGGGACTAGAAGTTAGCTTGCCTGGCCTGTGGGTGGATGGGTACACTACAGATTGGTATCACAACTACAAGTTGAGACATCCATCTAGAATGGGCCGAATATTTTAGACAAGATATCATCGTTGAGATCAAGTTAGGACCTTGAAGTCATGAAGCTCATGAGGAGTGTCATTTTAGAGATCATGCAGAAGCCATAGCACCAGAGATACTTAGTAAGGGATTGAAGGATCGTGACTATCCCTTTCAAATTTGGGAACGATCGTCGCCATGGGATAAATTTTAGATTTGGACCATTAGATATATTTGAGAGAAGACAGATCCTTCGAAGCCATCAAATCTATAGAAGGTATGGGGTCGTTAGGAACCAAAGTCCTTCTAAATTCATTTCTTCGACAAATGTTAAGTCTTTGATGAAAAGGAGGTAAAATCCCTGAGCTCAGCTCAGAAGTCCCAGAGTGAATCTACGTCATAGATCACTAGAAGGAGTACTTAACCATTGGATTTATCCAAGGATAGATCTGGCTCATTGGATCATGCACAGATCAAGAGGTGAGGCATGGTGGAGAAGATTAGTTCCCAGTCGTCAGATCTATGTGAGGGTGAGTGTGAGTATTAGATCTAATGATAGTTTCTAGGTTTGACACTCTGGGAGAAGTGAGTCATTAAGTTGCAAGGAAGAAAATCTCCCAAACTCTTGAATTCCAGAGAAAATCATGACCGTCCATTATTTGGGACACATGTCTACAGATTATCAAGTATTCGACATTTGGGAGTTTAGTCCTTATGTCACTTGGAGAATTTTTCTCCGAATTCTCGAAGTCAATCTGGATCATTCATGGTTAGGGGACACATGTCCGTAGATTAGAGATTGTTCGAAAGTTTGGCGTTTGGAGGAATTATTGGATGGAGTTGAAAAATCCTCCGAAGCCTGAAGCCCTGAACTGTCAGAGTCCCGAAACTCTGGAGAAGCATAGTTAGGAAGTTCATCAGTTTGGGAGATTTGTAGTGTTATGTGGTGAAGTCACCCGAAGCCCAAAGTCCTGAAGCTCTGGAGGGCAATAGACCAGGAGTTCGCTAGTTTGACGTTCAAGAGTTTTTGGGTGTATGGTAGAAGAAAATTTCGAAGCCAGAAGTAGCTGAAGTCATGGAGTGTCGAAGTGACGTGACATGCTGAAATCACTGAGGGTGACGTGGACCCACCTCATGCGTGCCTTGTGTCATCTTGTTTTGTGATATTCAAAGACCTTTTGTTCCAATTATTACTTGACACATGTCACCCGTAGAATGGGCCACATGTCATATCCATAATTTTTCCACGTATTACCGCTAGTGCGTAGTTGTTGATGCGACTCCAAAATTTCAGAGATTCGACACCCAGGGATAAAGGAGTATGTTATTGTCAGAACATCTGAATCCCGAAGTCTCAGAGCCCCAAATCTCTGAAGAAGGGCCCGTTGGGAAGATTCTCCAGTTCAGAATTTGGGAAATATGAAGTGTGATGAAGGTGAAACCCCCGAAGCCCAAAGACCCGGAGCCCTGATGTCCCGAAGCTCTGGATAGTCACCTCCCGCTAAGTGCCTGGTCATGGCCCTTGGTCCTATGAGACTTCAAAGACATAAAAGAGCTAAGGAAGGGCTAAGCCCGCGGTTTCGATCTATTGTCACCTAAGGAAGGGGTTCAAAGGAGGTTCCTATGCATAATTGAATCATGTGTTGGCCTAAGTATAACATTGAAGTGATATATGATGTAGACTGATATATATATATATATATTCTTCATGAATTCAAAGGACCTGTAACATTGTTTGGAAAATTTTGTTCGTCAATTTCTTAACTCTGACAAAATGGTGACTTGCTCATTTTGCATAATTAAGGGGTTTAAACATATCACCTCAGAATGTGTATTCGAGAAATGGAAGAAGGTGAGGGAACCTATAGGCATGATAAAGAGGTGAAGTTTGGAATATCATAGTTTGTAATGTAGGGAAAGAATCCAACAGACACAAGGGTCGAGGGGATAAAGAAAAATTGATAGAAACTATGACAAGACTGAAGATATTAGTGCAGATATACAAGGTAGACAATGAGAGGCTCATGAGAGATAAAAGTAAGATAAATGATTGAGTTCTTCGGAGCTTAAATCGGTTGCAGAGAAAAGAAAACAATGGCTCAAGTCAAGAGGAAGAAGGCATGTATCATGAAATAAGAGATGATCGTGGAAGATCTGGTTATTCCAGGAGTGCTAGCAGAGCTCATAGACATCACTCACCTCCTTACTCAGCAATAAGGTATTATGCATGTGAAGATGCCATAAGTAGTCTAGAGGTGTCTCTTGTTAGGGGCCAAAGAAGAAGGCATCAATTGGACAGTTTGCAAGGGGAGCTAAGGAATATTAGGCCGTCATACTTTGATGATGAAAGGGAAAGGGAAGATGATGATGAAGCATGGTTGCTTGGACTCAGCAGATATTTCCAATTTTATAATTATTCATCAAACCTAGAAGCCATAATTTCCACCTACCAATTACATGGGAAAGATGTTATATGGTGGGATCAACTGAATAAAGTTGAACATATTAATGAGAATATGATCACTTGGAATCAATTCAAAAAGTATTTCCAGAAGGAATACCTCTTAGAGCATTTCTATGACAAGAAAATGCAGGACTTATTTGAACTCGGGATGGGAAGCATGACTATGGAAGAATATGAAAGAAGCTCTTGGGGTTGTTAAAGTATGATGGGTTCATAAATGATGAGAAGGAGAAAGTTCAAAGGTTTTTGAGTGGGTTGCTATCCTTTTATAAATACAAGATTTGGTATGATGAGCCTAAGACCTTGACTGAGGCCATAAAAAAATATAAGTACTTTTATGAGAAAGGCCAGGGTGGAGAATCCATGCAGAAGTCTTGGAAGGATAATAAGAAGAATAATTCTTATCATATGAAAAAGGGATTCAAACCTCCTTTCAATAGAAATGAGCCTAATAAAAATGATGAAGATCAATATGACACGGATGAATCCAAGAAAGAAAATTCCTTGGGAAAAAATGGAAGACCACCAATAGAATGTTGGGGATGCAAACAAGATCGATTTTACA
This sequence comes from Picea sitchensis, assembly GCA_010110895.2. Taxonomy (NCBI): domain Eukaryota; kingdom Viridiplantae; phylum Streptophyta; class Pinopsida; order Pinales; family Pinaceae; genus Picea; species Picea sitchensis. Next base: position 27,264 of record SNQJ01S0075858.1, read on the forward strand.
AGGATTTACCACATAGAAAGGATAGAGTGAAGACTGTGCACAACATCCAAGAGGCTACATCAGTCGAAGATATGGGAAGAATTTATGTAGCCTTAGATGATCGACAAGAATAATACCAATCCAACATGATCGAGGTGGAAGGTAAGATCGCAAATCATCTTATTGATTTTTTAATTGATTCAAGAGAAAATCATTGTTAATTTGATCCTAAAATAATGGATAGATTAAATTTGGAGAAAAATAATCTTGGGAAATCAAGTTTAGTTCATCTATCCATTGGAACCAAAATAAGAATCCATGATATGGTAAGAGGTTCTTCCATAAGTCTTAATGGTGTGAATACTAGTGTTGTTCTAAATATCATACCATTGGGCTCATGTGATATTCTAATTGGAATGGATTCGTTGGACAAGAATCATGTTTTCCTAGATTGTTAGAGCAATACATTTACATGCCTTGATGGAGATGGAAAATAGAGCACTGTGAAAGGAGTTCCAAGACCCATCTGTATAAGAGATATTTTAACCTTACAAATGAAGAGATGTTTCAGAAAAGGATTTCAATTGTATTTAGCCAATGTGGAGGAGCCATAAAAGACAAAGGGGCCAAGCCTTGAGGATTTTTCGGTACTACAAGAATTCGAGGATGTATTCCAAGAAATACCAGGGTTTCCACCAAAAAGGGAGATATATTTCTATATTGATTTAGTCCCAGGAGTTGGCCCGGTGTCAAAATTTCCTTATCGAATGACTACACCAGAGTTAAAAGAATTACACATGCATTTGGAGGAATTGTTGAAGAAAGGGTGCATATGCCCAAGTGGTTCACCTTGGGGAGCACCAATACTCTTTGTCAAAAATAAAGATGTAACTTTGAGGTTGTGTATTGAATTTTGACAATTGAATAAGTCCACTGTGAAGAACAAGTTTCCTCTACCCAGAATTGATGACCTCTTTGATTAGGTAAGAGAAGCAAACATATTTTCAAAGATAGACTTCAGATCAGGATACCATTAGGTAAGAATCAAGCATGAAGACATCCATAAGACAACCTTTAGAACCAAGTATGGGGATTATGAATTTGTAGTGGTTCCATTTGGACTAACCAATGCACCAGTTGACTTTATGTGCTTAATGAATGGCATATTAAAACATTATTTGGATAAGTTTGTCATAGTATTCCTAGATCACATACTTGTCTATTCCAATTCTGAAGAGGGACATGAACATCACCTAATACTAGTATTGCAAGTGTTGAGAGAACGTCAGTTGTATGCCAAGCTGAGTAAGTGTTTTTTTTACCAAGAACAGATCCATTCGTTGGGACACATTATTTCGGAACAAGGCATAGAAGTGGATATAGAGAAGAACAAATCCATTATAACATAGCCAACACCCATGAATGTTTCATAAGTCATATCTTTTATGGGGTTAGCTGGTTACTACATAAGACTCATAGTAGGGTTCTCTAAGATTTCTCATCAAATAACTTCTTTTAAAAAGAAGGGAATTAAACTTGAATGGACATCTGAATTTGAAGAGAACTTTAATTTGTTGAAGGAATTACTTACTAGTGCACCTGTGTTAAAGATTGCTGACCCAAATGAAAGTTTTGTGGTATGAATACATGCATGTAAGGAAGGGCATGGTGGAGTCACTCAAAATGGACATGTCATTCGTTATGAGTCCAGAAAGATTAAGGAACATGAGAGGAAATATGCCACACATGACTTGGAGCTTTCTCTAATTGTTCACGCATTGAATATTTGGAGGTATTATCTCATGGGAAATAGTTTTGAATTAAGGACAAACCAGAGTGGTCTGAAGTATCTTTTTGAACAACCAAATTTGAATGCCAAGAAAACAAGATGGATGGAATTTTCAAGTGAATATGACTTTGATATCAAGCATATAAAAGGAAAAGAAAATAAATTTGTTGATGCACTTAGTAGAAGAATGCATCTCATGCATGCTACAACTATTAGTATGCATTAGTCAGACTTGAAGAGAAAAATTTTAGATGTTTTTGTTACAAATAAGAATTACCTGTAGGTAATGGAAATCTTACAGTAAGGAGATATACAAAAGAAAATGAAAGAGTATGAGATGAAGGAAGATGGATTACATATACATAAAAATAGAATTTATGTTCCTAGTTCCAGAGAACTTAGCAATTTGGTACTAAAGGAAATGAATAATGTTCCATATGAAGGACATCTTGGTTACCAGAAAACGATTACAGTAGTAAGAAGCCAATTATTTTGGTCGGGAATGAAAAAATGTGTTGTTGATTACATCACTAGATGTATGGAGTGTCAGAAAGTGAAGGTTGAGCATAGGCACCCAGTGGGTTTGCTACAACCATTACCAATTTTAGAGAATAAATGGGAAGTGATAACCATTGAATTTATAACTAAATTTCCCAAGGCAAAAAGACAACATGATTCAATCATGGTAGTGGTTGACAAATTGACAAAGGATGCTCATTTTTTCCCTGTAAGAACAACACATACAAAAACTAATATTGCAGAAATTTACATGAGGGATATTGCTAGATTGCATGGTATACCTAGGACAATTGTCTTGGATAGAGACATAAAGTTTACTTTAAATTTATAGAAGGGATTATTTAAAGGATTTGGTAAAAATCTGAACTTTAGCACAACTTACCATCCATAGTTAGATGGGTAGATAGAGAGATTCAACCTAGTAATTGAAGACATGTTGAGAATGTATGTGATGGATAAGCCATCTAAGTGGGAAGATTACTTGCACTTGGTTGAGTTTTCCTATAATAATGGGTATCAATTTTCATTTAAAATGATCCCATTTGAAGCTTTGTACAGTAAGAAATGCAATAATCCACTGAGTTGAGACAACCCAACAGATAGAGTGTTACTTGGACCAGAGTTGCTCAAGGAAATGAAAGACCAAATGGTTAATATTAAGCAATAGAATTTAAAGGCAGCTCAAGATAGATAGAAAGTTTATGTAGATAATAACAGGGCAGTAAGAGAATTTAAAGTGGGGGAGCATGTAATTTTTAAAGTGAATCCCAGGAAGACATCTTTGAAGTTGGGTAGTTGTACAAAGTTGGCAGCCAAATTTTGTGGTCCATTTGAGATTTTGGACAAAATAGGGACAATTGCCTACATGATTGCATTTCTTGCATCCATGAGTGTGCATAATGTATTTCATGTCACTTTTCTAAAATAATATATACATGATCCTAACCATGTTATTGATTGACATCTGATTCAGGTAGAGAGAGAGAGGGATACTTCCAGGTCCATCCAATGCAATTATTGGACAGAAAAGTCAAAATGCTCAGGAATCAAGTTATAGAGATGGTAAAATTCTAGTGGACCTGTTACGGTCCTCAAGATGCCACTTGGGAGCACGAAGATGCCATGCAGGAGGAATACTCGAAACTTTTTGAATAAATTTTTAGATTTTGATATATTTTTTGTATATGCACTGAGCACAATGTGAAAATAAGGGGGTGGGGATGTAACACCCTGGGTTTTGAGCCCCATATTAAATAATGTACTTGTTAATTGTTGAGAGGACAGAGTACTCAAACAATTAAAAGAGGCCAATGTGCCTAAGAAATGTAATGTTTTGATCATTATTAATAATAAATACAACATTGGTTGCTATATGGACAAGGACTAGATTTATAGGGGGCTATGGTTACACAAGAGAGGGGCCTTGAGGGGAGAAGTGTTTATTTCATTTTTTAGTTACCCATTTTTCATAATGGGGGAAATCATTTACCTGAGCTTCTTGGGGGAGGGCCATGAGGTTCTGCATTCCCAAGAATTACATAAACATGTGCCTGGTCTGTTGGGGGGGTTCGTTCTATCTCTCACTCTCGTTCTCACTCGTGTTATTTTGTTGGTTGCCTCACTCACACTCACACATCCATTCATTCTTTCACCTACTCATCTTTCTTCATTTGTGTCTTATATTAGGAAAGGAAGACAAACTATTGAAGAACATCCATGGTATTGATGGTTGTAGAGACGGTTGGTGTAATCCAACCATGATTTGAGGCCTACGTGTCTGAGATTCTTTCTCCTGTGTCCAAATTTTCTCACAGCTACTAGTCCTGAGATTCCCAACATGGAGATTCTGGACCGGCTTCACTAGATCCCTGGAAGGAGAAGGACAAGATGAGGTACTCTGTCACAGAGAAGGGAGATGGTCCATTCTCTTGGGTTGTACATGATGGGTAGAAGAGAGTTGGGTACTTGTATTGATGTGAGTGGTGGGAAGCATGTGAGAGATTGTTTGCTAACTGGTTTGGGAAGCCGAGTAATACTCTAGAACCGTCCTTGTGGATTCATAGCCCTGGCTCGGGGGTGACACTATTATTGAGACTTGGAATAATAGTGTCTATGGTTGGGTGGAACGTCCTTGGTTTGCATCCAGCTGGTGGTTTATTTTATTAAAGATAAGTTCTCTCTATTATAGTATTATTTATATGTGTATGATTTATTCCACTGTGTATGTATTTATCGTTGAATTCAATATTTAGAGTATGCATGTTTGTTGGTTATTGTTGTGCATGGAATATGCTTCATTTATTTTATGTTTATCATCAATATTAATCAATGAATTTCAACCTTTCATGCATTCTTGTTAGTTAAAGTTAGGAAAAGGGTCGAATTAGTCCAGAGAAGGGACTAGAAGTTAGTGTGTTTGGCATGTGGGTGGTTGGATAAGCTATAAGGGCGATGGATAGGCTCGAAAGGAAGGATCCTAAAATTCATTTCAGGGAGTTGGCTGAGCTGAGACAGACAGGTTCACCTCAGGAATTTATCACATAGTTTTAGAGGTTGGATTTCAAGGTAACTGATATCTCATAATAAAGGTTAGTGATGTTATTTACATAGGGGATAACTGAACCCTTGAAGGGTTGGGTGAATTCTTTTAGGACACCCACATTATAGGATTCCATCAAGAAAACTCAAGATATGGAAAACACAATGGTCAGAAAGGCCCCAGTAAATACCTTCATTCCTTAGAAGGGGCAGGCGACAAATTTTCCCCAGCAGACATGGATAGGGAAAGACAGGTTGGATGAAGACACTTAGAGAGAGATTAGAAGAAAGAAACTATGATTTAGTTGCAAGGATCCATAGGAACCAGGTCAACGATCTATGGTTAAAGGAAAGGTCCATTATATTGAATTAATTTATGATGAAAAGGATTAAAGTGAGGAGGAGAATCCAAAAATTCGAGATGAGGGTCAAAACAGTGGTGAGGCACCACACCTTGAAATTCTAGAACATGCACCATTACAAGAATAGGTCAAAAAGGTGACCATAGCCACATTGTGTGGAGTCACCATGTACTATAACTTCTGATTTAGGGGAATTATGCAGGGACAAAGAGTTACAACGTTGATTGATGGAGGGGCCACCCATAATTTCATATATGCAACATTGCTTACCAGGAGACAAATTCCCACAGAGGAATTTGAGGGTTTTGAAGTAGCAGTGGAAAATGGGTACAACATGATGTGTACCCAGAGGATTAGAGGTTTGGATGTGACATTGGGAAACTACATGTTGACCGATGACTTTTATGTGGTGGAACTAGTAGACATCGATGTGGTATTGAGAGTACAATGGCCATATTCCCTTGGAGACTTCAAAATGAACTATCGGGAGATGATGATGGAATTCATAGACACTAGGGGTCATCAGGTTATCATGAGGGTTATGTCATCAAGAGAACCCAATTTTGTATGTAACAGATGCATGAAGGATCTCTTTATACACAGATATGTGGCATGCGCAATGGAGTGTTTGGTCACAATGCAGAAACCATCCTAGGATTGTCAACATTACCATGTAGACATATAAGAGTTACTAGGTAATCATGATAATGTATTTGGGCCACTACCAAGAAGGAGACCACCAAACTAAGGATTCATACATGTGATTGAATTAGAGTAAGGGGCCAAACCAGTGATTACTACACCATATAGGAACCCAAAAAATTTCAAGGACGTGATAGAAAAGGCCATATAGGAGTTGTTGGAGATGGGATACATCCAGCCTAGCTCTAGTCCATTTTCGTCTTCATTAGTATTGGTGAAGAACAAGGATGATATGTGAATAATGTGCATTGAATAAATGTCTCTAAACAAGAAAAATATCAAGAAGAGATACCCGATACCAAGGATTGATTAGCTACATGGAGAAGTATATTTTTCAAAGATTGATCTTCCATCAAGATACCACCAGATCAGGGTGAGACAGGAGTAAATCCAAAAGAAAACATTATGATGTCACTATGGTAACTATGAGTTTGTTTTCATGCCCTTTGGGTTGACTAACACATCATATACCTTCCATTTTTGTATGAACCATATCTTCAACAAACAATTGAGAAGGTTCTTATTGGTGTTCTTTCATGATATTTTGATGTACAGTAAGACATGGAGGGATCATTTGGGGCATGCAGATGGGATTCTCAAAATTATGGAGGAATAGTCTCTTTTTGCCAAGGTGGAAAAGTGAATTTGGATTGAAGGAGATCTTGTATTTAGGGAACATAATAGGTGTTTAGGGAGTGAAGGTGCATCAAGAAAAGATCTAGGTGATATTATGCTTCCCTACCCCGAAGTTGATCACAGAGTTGCAAGGATTCTTCGGGATATGCATCTATTAGAGACGATTTGTGAAATGGTTTTAAAAAATTGGGGTACTGTTGACAGATATGACCAAAAAAGGATCATTTAGGTGGACTTAGGAAGCAAAAGAAACATTTTACCAAATGAATAAGGTAATGAAAACTTTCTTAGTACTAGCACTTCCAAATTTATTTGAGCCATTTGTACTGGAGTGTGATGCATATGAAGAAGGGATAGAAGAAGTACTAATGAAAAAACGCCATCCCATAGCTCTTGAGAGAAGGAAGTTGAGGAAACAATAAATTATCTACTCCATTTATGAAAAGGAGATGTTGGATATTATACATTCACTTGCAAAATTATGACAATACCTAGTGGGAGGACGTTTTGTAGAGAGGACTGACCACAACAACTTGAAATAATTTTTGGAGAAAAAGGATTTGAGCGAAAGAAAACAAAAGTGGGTGAGTAAGTTACAAACCTATGAATTTTATATTGAATATGTTAATGGAGAGAAGAATGTATTTGTCGATTCCCTTTCCAAGAGGCCTTTAGCCTTTTCCCTTTCAGATGTCTCATCAGATTGGAAGTCTACCCTCTTGGTGGAATATTCCAAAAATACATTCTCCTGTGAGTTGATGGAAGGTACCAACCAGGATGACAGATATAGAGTAGTGGATGATATCATCTACTACAAGGAGAGGATCTATCTTGTCCTTGAATATATTCTCAAGGATAAGATATTGAAAGAAGTTCACGATGCCCCTTTAACTGACCACCCAGGGTACTATGGTATGTGAGGGAGTGTAGGACTTGTCAACAAAAAAAGTTAGAAATGACACACCCAACATGATCACTCTAGCCACTATGTATTATAGAGAGGAAATGGGAGAGAATTTCCATTGATTTCATTATAGGGTTACCAAAATTCTATGGAAAGGCCTGCATTTATGTAGTGGTAGACAGGTTGACCAAATATGCACACTTTTTCTCCATTCCTTTATAGTACAACGCATCTCAAGTGGAAGATATTTTCTTTAGAGAATTGTTCAAACTCCATAGTCTTCCGAGGAACATAGTCAATGATCGGGATAGCATGTTTCTCAGTGCATCTTGGCAGGAGTTACTCAGGTTATCTGGGATGGCGTTGACACCTAGTACTAGCTATAACCCCCAGCTAGAAGAACAGACTGAGATAGTGAACAAATGGGTAGAAGGGTACCTGAGGAACTATGTGTCAGGATAACAAGGATCATGGATAAAATGGTTGCATATCGGGGAGAATTGTTACAACACCACTCATCACATGTCCAAAGGGATGAGTACATTCAGGGATTTGTATTGATATGTTGCCCCATCATTTTTATATTTACCATTTGGAGAAAGAATGGCTCCCAAAGCCAAAGAATGGTTGCAAGAAAGTCAGGACATGTTGAGTATCCTAAAGGATAATTTCTAGGTTGCTCAAAACAAACAGAAGGTGTATGAAAATATGCATCATGTAGAGTGCATTTTTTAGGTCGGGGACCTAATATTTCTTAGGATAAAACCTTACCAACAGTGTTCGCTGAAGAATATTGGTGCAAAGAAGATGAAAAGTCATTTTTATGGACCGTACAAAGAGATCAAGAGAGTTGGATAGGTGCAATATGAGTTGTATATACCGGAGGGAAGACAAATCCACAACACATTCCATGTGTCATGCCTCAAAAAGGAATTGGGCCAACAGGTCACCGCTTCGATAGATCTTTCTCCGCTAGATGAGGAAGGACAATTGGTTTTGGCACCTGAAATTATTGTGGATGTATGAGAACAGATACTGAGAAGTAGATTTATTCAAGAGTACCTGGTCATATGGAAGGGGTTTCGTGCAGAAGATGATACATGGGAAGGTGAAGAGATTTTACAGCACCCTGATCTAAAATTGCTTGAGGACAATAAATTTTGGGAAGGGAGGACTATAATGTCCCCCTCCAATTGATGACACATTAGCCTACATGACTCCTGTAGGATATATTCAACAAAGAAAAAGGAGAGTCAAAGTATCAAACCCTAAAGAGATATTAAATAAAATAAATATTCATATTTTAATAAAGTGAGGGTTTGATTTTGTAAAGAAGGAAGATATAGAATAATAGGAGAAGAAGAATAAATATAAGGGGATCCTACCTCTTTTTGAATTATGATTTGATATGTATTGAGTGCTCTTGTGGTCATCGTTTTCATTAGGGTTTTGGGAAAAACCCTTCCAGTGGAGTTTTAGTTTCAATGGTGCAATACCCACACTATCTAGAAAAAGGAGAGTTCATTTGGAGTCTTTGTATTGTGGCATTTTCTAAATATATTGAATTATATTGGAGAAGAGAAATGGCAGGCTTGGAAAGCCTCATTTTCTATGTTGGCATCATACCAGGTTTCCTTGTGTGTTTTGTAGATATTGTGTAGCTTCTTAGCAATAGATAGTTTATATTCCTAGTCTTGTTCTGCAACTATTTTTACAACCACTAGAGATATTTGTATTGTTGTTCCCATTCATAATAAGATTCCATATTATTCTTCTTTGTTTATATGTGCTTTCCATGTGTTTGATAATATTCCTAATTGAGAAAATTATTGTAATGGTTTCATATAATTTTCACATAGGAAGAATTAATAATTTGGGTCAAGGATATTACAATGAAGAAACAATTTATTCTGAGGAATCCCATTGAATCCATGTATAGAGAAAATATATACAAAATTGTTTTGAAAACATTAAAATATTTACACGATGAATACAGGTTCATTCAAATCGTACAAGGTAGAATAATGCTTCCATCTTTTTATTTAAAAAAGGTTGTTACGAGGAGATATTAGTTTAAGAAATTAACAATAATTCTTGAAGCACAATTTCCCTTTGCCACTACCTAAGACCTTAGACTTGGGAAACTAGCTAATATCCCCAACCATTTTTCTACCATGTTCATGAGACTGCTTGTATGATGGGGGGATTCACCAGCTTATGTGAGTGATGTGAGATAGAAGGAAAATTATAGTCTCTCTTGATGTTCCCAAAAAGATTTATGAAAAGTTATTTTCAGCTTATTTGGACAAATTGGTATGTCTAAAACCAATGAGGATGATAGAAAAAGAAACATAGACAAGGGATTCAATGGCAAGATTTATGAGAAACTCAATCGATGTATGAAAAGTTCTTTTCATCCTATTTGGACATCGGTATGTCTAAAATCAATGAGGATTATAGAAAAAGAAGTGTAGATGAGGGAGGAAAGGGAAAGTTTTATGATAAACTCAATGGATGGTTGGAATTTTTAGGAGGGATGTTAGGAGAAGTGGATTGAATGTGGCTTTAATGTTTTTTAATTCTTCCCTATTTTTCCTTACTCGACTAAGCCTAACTTTAAATGAATCTAATTGTTTTAAATATGAAAAAAAATGCTTATAAAAATATGGTCATGCATGGTTAACATGGTCAACCATTTTTATTTATGGTCAACATTGGTTAATGTGGTCAACATGGTCATTCATATGCCAACCATTATAAACTAATGGCAACCATAAGTTGATCATATTCAACCTAAGTCAACCATGGCCAACCATAGAGAACCATGCTCAACCATTCTCAACATGGTCAATAGGGTGAGCATAGTCAACCATGGTGAAGCATCCTCCACAATGGTCAATCATAGACAACTATACAACTATAGTAAAACATAGTATACTATAGTCTTTCATAGTCAACTATACTCAACCATAATTTACCAAAATCTATCTTAGTCAACTATAGTTAAATTTGGACAACCATGGTTAGTTATATTCAACTATGGTCAATCATGGACACCCATAGTCAACCATAATAAACCTTCATCAACCACAAATTGACCATATTCAACCATAGTCAATCATACTTGACCATAATCAACCATGGTCAACTATACTAAATTATGGTCAATGCATGTCAACTATCAACATTGTTTTATAATAGTGTTCCATTAATATTGTTGTTATCATATCTATGAGAAAAGAAGGGTAATATTTTTAAATTGAACCATGATTATGCAAGGGTAGTACAAAGAAGTTTGGACTCCACAAAAAGTTTATCTAGGTCAATTGTATGGTATTTTTGAAAGGGAGATCTAGTAGATTGTATGGTGTTTTTGAAAGGGAGTTTGTCATTTTTCGTTGCACTTGTGATGGGTACTTTAATGGGTTCTCAGCCATAGGTTTAGTAGGGAAGATGGGGTGGCTAACATCCACTTTGTTATGCAGTATTGAATGTTATGGTAGGTGGTATATAAGTTGTTACATATGAATTGACATAAACTGTTGCATCTGATTTTTTTTTAGATCTGATGGTTTATATAGAACCCACTGCAACATTCAATATTGCATAGCAGGGTGGATATTATTCATTGAAAGATGGAGGAATAGCTTTAGATGATGACATTTAAATTGACAAATGGTATCACATGATGAAAGTAAAAATAAGGTTTATTAATTTACTGAGTAAGTTCACATTTATTTCAGGTTTTAGAATGGGTCAATTCCAAGAAGGTCATTGGAATTTTATTAATTTACTCAGTAAGTTCGCAACAATCACACGATTGACATAATGATTTATGCGGAAACCCAATACCGGAAAAACACATGGGGAAATGATAATCAGTATTATTATTATTTAAGGGATAATTACAATAGCCAACAAAAGAATACAACCATCCTCTCCTCACGTACACACCTCACTCCACAATATTTCATCTTGTTCACATGCTACACTTTCATCTCTATGGGTATGCTCGTATATATAACATCTATCACATAGTTACACGAACTGATCATAAATATGTCACATAGTTACACAACATGTTCATTTTAGTGTGCATGCATGCACAATCTAAATTGATCTAATGTGCATGATAGCTCATGGGAAATTCGTTGGAACTTATCCAACAATTTCCACCTTGACAACAACTTACTTGATATATCATGCCCAAATTTATTTATCACCTTTCCTGCAAGCCAAGAGAAGCCAAACACCATCACAACTCCACAAATTCTCTAACAATATCGTTATGTGAGAATCCCTGCACGATTCGCTCCAGTATGGACCATTCTTCCTCAATCAATAACATGTCTTATAAACCGATGCACTTGTCCCATTTTGATGTGTTGGACTCTTATTCAAATGCACAATTCTTTGACCACCACAAAACACCTCATCATGTACTTGTCCAAAATTACCCAATAGATCCTTGCATTCTTGCAAGACATAACCTAAGGTAGGTCTTCTCTTGTTCAAATATCATGAATCGTAAACACAAACTAAATCATTGCAACCATTGTAGGTAATACTTATGCTTATGTGTTTGAAGCACCCATTTCCATGCTCTTCACCTGGTTTTGTCATGTGTATACTGACAACACCAACTGCATGTGAAATGATGACCATTTCCCATCACAATCATCAAAATTCCTATTATCATATAATACTCGAGACATATAACCCCTTTCTTCTTCATCAATTAGTACATAAACCTAAAGAAAAATTGCAATGGAAAGCCAAAGGGATTTTACCGGTTTCACATTATTCATACCGAATTTCCTAATTATCTTCACCACATACTTCTATTGTGATAACCAAACTTACCATATTTCTTGTCTCTGTGTGTTTCCATGCCCAAGATTTATTTTTCTTCTCCCAAATCCTTCATATCAAACATCCTAACCAACTGAACCAACATGTTGATATCAAACATGCTTGTGGTTGTTACAAGCATAAAATTTAACACCAAGATCATAAATATACCATAAACACAATGGTTATATTCACTTCTTGTAAAATTTGGCTCACCATGAAGGAATCAAACATCTTGTACCATTTTCCTAGCATGCTTCAACCCATACAATGATCCCTAAGTTTGCAAACATATGTTTTTTTGAGATTCTAAACTAACCTTTATGGTTGTTCCATATACATCCCATTTTCCAAAAAAATCCATGTAAAATATTTTTACCATCTAGTTGTACTAACTCAAGATCAAGTAACACAACGAGTGATAACACAACATGAATAGAAACAAACTCTTAACAACTAGTGAGAACATTTCATGGAAATCAATACCTTCCAAATACCCTTCTACTACCAGTCATGCTTTGAACCTTTCATCTATTAATATGTTTTATTTTATAAAATAAGATTCATCAAGCATTGCATATTTGTCCATGATGATTTTGTGGGAAGTAGGATCCCACAATCTGCATCCTTTAACATCATCACCATATCAAGGGTCTACCTATTTGATATAGGTCTTACTTAGAATGTTGATAAAAACATAAGCATCACAACCAAATAATTTCACATTTAAGTGATCACCAGATGACCTGTTCATACCTCTTCTGGAACCTTTCGGTCTTTTGGAACCGATGGTGACTAAGTTACCAGATAGCATGACCGCTTCAGCCCACAAGTATTGGTGCAACTTGGCATTACCGAAAATTCCCTTTGGATCCCATATTCCTTGCAATAATTTCCAAGATCCATGGATATGAACCTATCTTCATGATATATTCTCAAGCACTTGATTGACCTTCCAACACATCAACCTTTCTATAGACCCACCTTTCTAACTTAGACACAGTGCTCCACCTTGATCTTTTCATTCGAACAAATTTGACCAAATCCGGCCAAACCAACCCAAGTGAACCTTTGACGTTCATTTCCAGGGAATTTACACTAGAGTCACAGTGCTCCACCTTAACACGAACATTCCATTGACCAAATCGATTGTAAATGGGCCTAGAGGTAAGCGACGAAGGATTACTTGGAATACACATTAAGGGTAATACACATTGCAATAGTTATTAAACTACATTTTCATACACATTAATGGTAATGCACATTACAATTGTTGAAAACATGCCAACCGATTTCTCATGCACTTTCATGCACTAAATTTAGATTGTGCATGCATGCACGCTAGAATGAACATGTTGTGTAATTTTTTGATCTACTTATGATCATTTCATGTAACTGTGTGATATATGTTATATATACGACCATACCCATAGAGATGAATGTGTAGTGTGTGAGAAAGATGCAATACTGTGGAGTGTAGTGTGTGTGTAGAGAGGAGAGGATGGTTGTATGCATGTGTTGGATATTGTAATTTTCCCTTGAAAGATAAGAATATCAATTATCATTGCCCCATGGTTTTTTACCGTATTGGGTTTCCACATAAATCAATGTGTCAATTGTGTGATTGTTTTTATCGGTTTATTCTTGGTTTTATATTCTTTGTTATTAGAATCTTGTTACGTTTATTCTTTCACCTCCTAACAAGTGGTATCAAAGCTTAGAGTTGAAGGATATGAGAGTGAAGGAGAAGAGAATCAGATTACTGGATAGAAAAGCAGGTTAATTGAGCTAACTCAAGTGGAGTGGATCGACCTATGATGGGTTTTATTACATTGTTGTAGGTTGTCCCTGTTACATAGTGCGATAGTCATAGGCACAATTGTGAAATTTTCAATTTTTTCAAAGTGTCGTGGGTAGTACATATTATACAGTGCGACAATTTGGAAAAAGTGTCACAGGATAAATTTCCACATGATATCCTTTTGTAAGGTGCGAAAATTTCTAAAATTTTCGTAGGATATCCTTATAGACAGTGCGACACCCGTGAATATCCTGGTCAAAGTTATAAGTTTATTCCCTTTATGAAAGTCATACTTTATGAAGATATGAAGGTTGTACTTTGTGAAGGTATGAAGGTCACACTTTATGAAGGTATGAAGGTCGTACTAATTGGATCTCCTTTATTAAAGAGAGTGAAAGGACGTAATAATTAAAAGAGAGGGTATAATTTCCATTTTTAAATAACTAGATAACCCTTATTAAAGAGAGTGAGAAGGTTTTTTAATAAAAGGTGAGGTCGGCCATTTTATGTTTGATAAAAAAAAATTGAGGTACAAAATATTTTTTAAAAACCTTTTAATTAAATATTTTAGGATTCAATCTTGAAATACCATCATTCCTCCATATTAAGAAGGATTTATATTATAAGATTGGTTTGGGTGTTTTGGTTTGTGCTAATAATGAAAGTGCGGATTTCTAACTTTGATGTGCAGAAATTCAATGGTAAGAATAACTTTGAGCTATGGAAGATCAAGATGCAGGATCTTATTGTGCAACAAGGATTGAAAAAGGATTTGACGAACAAGTCAAATCAATCGACAAGCATGATAGACGAGGGCTGGGATATTTGGATGCAAGAGTCCTCAATACAATTTGTTTGTGTCTAGAAGATGAAGTATTGATTAACATCGTTGGAGAGGAGACAACAACAGTTTTGTGGAATAAACTGGAGAGTTTGTATATGACAAAGACCTTGATGAAAAAAATATTCTTGAAGAGGCAGTTGTACAGCAAGTGGATGAAAGCAGGTACAAAATTCTTTTTTCATTTGAATATTTTCAATACACTGCTTTGTCAATTATCTAGTATGGACATAAAGTATGAAGATGAGGACAAAGAATTTACACTATTATGTTCATTTCCAGATTCCTGGGATCATCTGGTCACACATATATGGTTTAGCTCAACAGATGCCATTGATTATGAAACTATTATGGGAGATCTTTTTTCTCAGGAAATGAAGAGAAGGTACAGTAAAGAAACCTTAACAACATAAGAAATGGTGGTCATAGGTCGATATACATAAGGAGGGAAATATTATAAAGGTACAACCAGGTCGAAGTCAAATAAAGTAAGGGTAAGTGAAAATGTTGGTTCTGTCGAAAATCTGGGCATCTCAAGAAGGATTGTTGGAAAAATCAAGAAGCATACAAAGAGGACTCCACAAAAGAAGAAAATTAAACTATTGTTATGGTTGATGAATTTTTATCTATCTGTTGTGTCTCACCACCTATGTTCACATACAAGTTGCAGGGCGATGATGTTTGAATCAATGTGAAAAAAAAACTGTATTTACTTTGGAGTTGTAAAAATTATTGATTACATATAAATGGGAATACATATATAAGACCTGGATATGCATTATTATGTAAAGATCCCAAGCCAAGTTCTTTCTTGGAATCACTAACTACTGCTAATTTATTGAGTTATTAAGTGCA
>SNQJ01S0075858.1:50341-73078 GCA_010110895.2 Picea sitchensis
TTTTTTTTAAATAAAGGTTCCTGGAAAATATGACCAGGAATCACACACATTAAACATTCAAATTAAGTAAACACAATTTTCTGACATCCAACATAGTTCAAGATAAAAAAAAATTGAGCACATAAAATAAAAGAAGATGACCGACATGCATAAAGAGAACTAACTTTGCATTCTGAAAACAGGGTTAGAAGGCACCATCGAGATTGTTCCCAGAATAGTTTTCTTTGAAATTTCTCAAAAAATAATAATTTCAGTTACATATTCCTCAAAATTTAAATGAATTTTTCATATAGACTGGGATTGGGGCTCCCGCGGACCATAAAATAAATAAGTACAAGAAATAGGATTGTAGAAAGAATAAGTGGGTGATGGTAGACAACAATACCTGAAAAGAAGAAATTGGAAGTTACCAGTCTTTGGTTAGACATTTCTATTTAAAGAGGTGGAATAACTGGATTGATAAAGAAAGAAGGATGTGATCAGTATAGACTTACTATGATGGTATATATCTCCCCATCTTCTATTTTCTTTTTGATTCCTTTTTATTTCTCTCATCGATGGTTACTGGAATTGTTCCAATCGCTTGTTTCCCTTCGTCAGGGAGCTTGTCGATTTCCCTTTGGAGCCATTCTTAAATGTAGCTTATCATGGGGGCCACATTGATCTCATGTCGGATTTTTATGTTGAAAAGATTGTTTTCTAACTCCATTAGATTGATAGAAAGATTACACAGAGCCTGTTCATTTTCTTTATTTTTTACTGAATAGTCCACTAGCTAGTTGTCCACATCATCCTCATCCTATTGAAGGATGTCATAAAACTTTTATAAAGACAACCCCCTAAAAATATCAACTTGTTCATCGAAGGATTTCTTGGTTAACAATAAGGAGTTGAGGATTAATTTGGGGTCATGGACCTCGTTGGTACTTCCAGCTAAGTCTATTTCGGTCAACGTTCTGAATAATTTTTCTTTCTTTGATACAACTTATTCACATGATAGGAAAATGAGATGTAGGTTCTTAACTTTCTCTTTCAATATTTAATTTTTTTATCCAGTTTGGGGAGGGGAGATATTCTTATCTTCTTATCATTTATGTCATGTTGGTGACATTATTGCCAAAAGGGATGACCACGTCCAGATAGAAACCTTTATCATTTTTTAAATACGCTTGCAAATATTCCTAGAAGGCATGTGCCCTTGTTCCAAAGGAAGCTATAATTTTTTATGTTTCCCAAGCTTAAGTAATTAGCTCCATTATTTTCTTTATATTCTTCTCCACATTGCCTCTACACGATGTGAGGAGAATGGAGGATCCTTTTAACTTGGGTGGCAAGCATGATTATTGGTAAATTACTAGCAAGCAATGGGATAGGAATCAAAGCTTCATCCAAATCCTTGATTTGGTCCTTCAGTTTCACATTCTCCACCTCAAGGCCTCTAATGGAATCATCAAGAACATCTTTGGTTGCTCGATGAATTTGGGATATTTGGGATGGCTGCATGTTCCTAAGGTTAATATATGAATGATATTTCCCTTTCTTATTTCTTACATCTCTCTTTTCAATAATTAAATTTTTAGATTCGATCTAAAAATCAATGCTTTGGAATATGAAGGATTCATCTTCGTCAAAAATCTTGGTCTCGGTTATTTCCATTAGGGGAATATGGTGGATCGCATACTCGAGCTAATGAACGTTGGGGAATATGTTTTTGAGATCAGTCTCAAGTTCCATATCTTCACTTTAACTTTTGGGATATTCTAATTGTTGCGCAACATTTTTTCTCTTCTTCCTCACGGGAAGCTTGCGAGAACTATCAATTTTACCCAGAGGAGGGTTATTATCTCCTCCTCTGTTTGAAGAATTGTGGGTTTCTTTCTTACTGTGGTGGGTCATTGGAGCGATGCTTTGGGATTTTGTACTCTTGGGAGTGGCATCTGTGGATTGAACACTCTTCTCATCAGGGCCTTTACCCTGTTGTTTGTACCATTCATTGGTGCTTTTCCATGTCTCTAGGTCACCAACATCACAAGAAGGAGTGTTCTCGTCATTGTCTTTGTATTCATTTAGGAGTGTATGGATAAAATAATTTTTGAATCCAACTGCTATTAATTTTTCTACAAAAATCCCATTAGGGTCGAACCCTCTTAGCCTTTCAACATATCTTAGGTTCAAGTTGTTGAAATGGCTTGTGAATTCGTCAATCTTTTTGACGTTTCTGAACACGAAGTCCCGGACTTTCCAAGGAAGAGAAATGAACTATTTTTTTATCTTTGTTGGGTATATGTTATATTCTTTTCATGTGTGTGTGTGGGAGCATCAGGTTTGACAACTGCGTCTGACGATCCCTCTAGTAGTTTTTTCTATTTTTAGCGGATTTTGCTATTTTTAGCGGTTTTCTAAATTAGTCTTGGATTAAGGGATTAGGGTTTTGGTATCTACGGAATACCTAAAAACATTATATATATTGTATCGTGAATGGTGAAATTCGTGATAATGAATATAAGAAATGTTTTCCCTGGTTGAGGGTTTCCGGTATAACTATCTGTGTACTATGTGAATGAGCCATTGATTAATTTTTGTTTTTCTTAAGAATCTATATGCATTTCTTTAATTTACAGGTTTAAAACTTACCTGTTGTATCAAAGCTCATTTTTATCTTTAGAGGGACACCTTTGTTGTTGAGGGTTTGGCTCTGTCTTGATAGATTAAGTTTATATTGGGTCTATGATAAACCTAGGTTTAGTGGGATCTTTTGCAATGGAGATTCGAGTATAGAAAGAGGAATGGTGAGCTCATCTAGAATCGAGATAGAGAAGTTCAACGGTAAAAAATTTGAGCTATGGAAGCTCAATATGGAGGATCTTATTGTAGACAAAGAACAATGGATCATTGTGGATCCTGGTACATATCTTACTGGTACACCGTCTACCAGCACACAGGCTACAGGTACACAACCTACTAGTACACAAACTACTAATACACCACCTATTGGTATGTCGAAGGAAGAATGGGAGAATTTGTATCAATCAAAGTCCTTGGTAAACAATGTGTTTCTTCGAAAGAAGTTGTATCATCTTAGGATGGAAGATGGAGATTCTATGACATAACATCTAAATGTCATTAATACTCTGGTAAGCCAACTTGTCTTTATTAATATTATGATTGCAGAAGAAGATAAGTGTATTACTTTGTTATGTTCTTTTCCAGACTCTTGCGATAATCTGGTTGTAGCAATTGGTAGTACCACTCAATATACATTGAATTATGAGGATGTAGTTTCATCCTTGTTATTTGAAGAGATGAGGTGAAAAAGCATGGATATTCATAGCACAGATGCTTTATTTGTAAGAGGTCATACCTAGGATAGGAATCCCGGTAAGCCTTTGGGGGAAGATCTAAATCTATAGTTAGATCCAAGTCTCTAGGAAAATCTTTGAGGAAATGTTGGAAGTGTGGTAAAACATGGCATTATAAGAAAGATTGCAAGTCTAAGAAGGTTGAAAAACCAAAGGGATCTGATAGTACCTCTTCCACAGAGGAGAAAACCTCCACTGAAGAAGGAGGTGATGTTTACTTGGCATCTACAGGTACACATGCAGACAGTAATTTATGGTTGATCGACTCAGGTGCACCATACCATATGACTCCTCACAGGGAGTGGTTCTCTGAATATGAAAAATACGATGGTGGTGATGTATTCCTAGGAGATGACTCGACAACCAAAATCATGGGAGGTGGAAGGGTTAAGTTGTTGCTAATAGATGGAAGGATTAGAAATCTTCCTGGGGTTCTCCACATTCCAAAACTTTCCAGGAGCCTAATATCTGTAAGCAAGTTGGATGATGCAGGAGTGGATACTGTATTTAGAAATAACAATTGCAAGATGGTACGAGGAGAAATGGTGTTGATGAGGGGAGTTTGGTGTGGAACTATGTACAATTTGTTGGGAAGAACTTATACTAATGGGTGTAACAGTTTTGTTGTCCTTGAGAAGAAAAATAAAGAATACAAAACCAATATCATCCCTGAAAAGAAGACCATGCTATGGCATCAAATATTGGGGCATATTGGAGAAAAGGGCCTTCGAACACTACACGATAAAGGCATGGTTGAAGTTATGTGTAATTGTACTCTGGATTTTGATTTCTGTGAACATTGCATATATTGTAAACACAATCGAGTAAGATTCCCTTCTGGTGCTACAAGAGAAAAGGGGATCTTAGAATTGATACACAATGATGTGTTTGGACTTGTGCCTATTCCATCACTAGGTAAGTCTATGTATTATGTTTCATTCATAGATGATTTCTCAAGGTACACATGGATTTATTTTCTTAGAAAGAAATATGAGGTATTTGATAAATTTAAAGAGTTTAAGGCTCTGGTAGAAAACCAGACAGAGAAGAAAATAAAGGTATTGAGAATGGATCATGGTGGAGAATTCTGCGGAAATGAATTTGAATAATTCTGTAAGAAGTGTGGTATAGCAAGGCAAAAGACTAGTCCATACACTCCTCAGAAGAATGGAGTTGCAGAAAGGATGAACAAGACACTGATGGAAAAAGAAAGGAGCATGCTTAGCGGTGTTGAGTTAGGAAAGGAATTATGGGTAGAGGTAGTGGGTACAACATGTTACCTAGTCAATCGATCACCTTCATCAGCATTGGATGACAAAACTCCACGTGAGGTATGGAATGAAAAGAAAACCTCTCTTCAACATTTTAGAGTGTTTGGTTGTGATGCTTATGTACATGTTCCAAAGGAAAATAGTAGTAATATGGATAAAAAAGTTGAAAAGTGTATCTTTATTGGTTATAAATATGGTGTGAAAGGTTATAAGATTTGGAACCCAGAAACTAAGAATATTGTTTATAGTCAGGACGTTGTTTTTAGAGAGGTAAAAGATGTGTCCAAACAGGAATTCCTACCAAGGAAAGAGGAACCTAAGAAAATAGAGCTACAGTTGGATGGTGCAAAATCTGAATCATCTGAAGAAGAGGAAGCAGAAGAAGAACAAGAACCTCATACCCCAGTATTGAGGAGATCAGTGAGAGAAAGAAGGCAACCGTAAAGGTATAGTCCACCTGATTTCCATTCCAATTTTTCTCTATCTATTATTGATGATGATCTCAGAACTGTCAGGGAAGCAGTGAACTCAGAGGATAGTAAACTCTAGAAGAAGGCCATGGTTTAAGAAATGGATGCCTTGGATAAGAATGAGGCATGGGATATAGTTGAGTTGCCAGCTGGAAGAAAATATGTTCGTAGCAAATGGTTGTTTAAGAAGAAGTTTAATGTAGATGGAAGAGTGGAGAAATACAAAGCTCGGTTAGTAGAAAAAGGTTATTCCCAGGTAGAGGGAATTGACTTTGGTGAGATTTTTTCTCTTGTTGCTAAGTTAACTTCTATTATATTTCATTTATCTATTGTTTCTTATTTTGATCTTGAAGTAGAACATATTGATGTGAAGACAACATTCCTACATGGGGATCTGGAAGAATAAATCTACATGAAGCAACTAGAAGGATTTATAGTAAAGGGAAAGAAAGAGTTGGTCTGTAAGCTAAATAAGTCACTATATGGTCCGAAGCAATCACGTAGGATGTGGTACCAAAATTTTGACACATACATCCTTGGATTGGGATTTGTGAGAAGCAGGGATGATCACTGTGTACATTACAAGAAGGTTGGTAATAACTTCATTTGTGTAGTGTTGTGTGTTAATGACATGTTGTTGGTAGGAAATAACATGGATGTTATCAAGGAGGTGAAATCACAACTATCCTCCAAATTTGACATGAAGGATCTCAGTGCTACTATCTTCATTCTAGGAATGGAAATTAAAAGAGATCGTGCAAACACGAAACTCTGGTTGAATAAGAGAAAATAAGTTGATACGATATTGCAAAGGTTTAATATGCATGGAAGTAAACAGGTCAAGGTTCCTATTCCTATAGGTGTAAAGTTATCGACAGATCAATGTCCCAAGACAAAAGAATAAGAAGGGGACATGTCCCATGTTCCATATTCCAGTGAAGTTGGTAGTTTGACGTATGCAATGGTTTGTAGTAGACTAGACATTGCACATGCAGTGGGAGTTTTGACCAGGTATATGTCAAAACCAGGGAATGAGCATTGGACAATAGTAAAGAGGGTCTTCAAGTATTTGCGTGGCACTACCAATTATGGATTGTGCTCCCAAGGAAGACCAGGATTGGACAAAGTGGTGGACACACATGGCTTTGTTGATGCAGACTAGGCTAGAGATATGGATCGCAGAATATCTACAAGTGGGTATGTGTCTAACCTATTTGGAGGAGCAATCAGTTGGATAGCAAAAGATAGGTTGTAGTGGCACTCTCAACTACAAAATCTTAATACATGGCATCCACTCATGCAAGCAAGTAAGCAGTATGGTTATAGAGATTATGTTCAGGTACTTGGTTGGTACATCAAGCAGTGAGATTAAATTTTGACAGTCAGAGTGCAATGTTCCTAGCAAAGAACCCAACTTATCATTCGAAGACAAATCATATTGATGTTCAGTATCACTTTGTGAGAGACATGGTTGAGGAAAAGAAGGTGTTGTTGGAAAAGGTTGACACTTTGAAGAATGTTGCATATTTATTGACAAAGTATGTGAGCACAGAAAAGTTCTCTTGGTGTAGAGTAATAATGGGCATTGCTACCCTGGATTGTTGACTATATAACCCCGTGGACCCATGGATGAAAAGAAAACAACAAGTGGGAGAATGTTGGGTATATGTTATATTCTTTGCATGTGTGTCTGTCAGTGCGTGAATGGTGAAATTCATGCTAATGAATATAAGAAAGTTTTCCCTGGTTGAGGGTTTCTGGTATAAATCTCAGTTTACTATGTGAATGAGCCATTGATTAATTTATGTTTTTCTTAAGAATCTATATGGATTTCTTTACTTCACAGGTTTAAAACTTACACTCTTCTCATGCAAAAAATGAAACCAGTAGTTGCATTTCCTTGTTAATTTTGTAACAAATGTTTTTTCCATAATCTGACATGGAAGGAAAGAAGGATTTTCCTTGGAGCCAAAAATCATTATTACACTGTAATTCTCTATTTATCCAAGTGTCCCCTTCCTGTCCAAAAACTCAACTTCCTGTTCAGACATCTGGGGAGCATCCTTTCCTAACAAAAAATATTTGAAAACTATGACAAAGTCATTAAAAACCTCATAAAAACAATGGGCGACCTTGTGCCCCCATAAGGCCTAGTACCAGAAGGTTACTAGGTCAAATTCACAGTTTACCTTCTTGGGCACAGAAATTTTTGGATATGGACAACAATTCGCTATCACAAAAACCAAGAAGGATGACATATAAAATTTCTTCTCCTGTTTGAATCGTGACAATTGGGAATAGATTTCAATGGAAATCAGCCTCCCCCAATAAAAAATGACTTGCTCATTGACCCTGACAGAATACCATATCAAGGTTTCCAAAGTATTTTCTTTGGACATGTTTTATGTTTCTCAGTCGATTGCCAATGGAATATAAGAAGCGAATTCCAATCAAGGATTCCTATTCTATGAACACAAGTTGTAGTTCATCATAAATATTTGACAAGGTATCTAACATTTCTTTGTTGAATGGAAGAAAATGTGACTTGTTAAGAGGCATCAATAATGAAGAGTGGATTGTTGTTCCACCTGCATTATATGCAACTTTTCTTGTATATGCATGTATCAATCCCTTTGGTTTCATAGGGTCACTCAAAATTTTTGAATCATATATTCATATAATCATTTGGAATAGTGTCTTCAATGTGAATGTCTTCCCTATTCATGCCCCACCTATAAGGAATAAGTGGACAAGAGTGTGCATGTTTAAGCATTTCTTCATTGTAATATCCTTTAGGATTGTTTGTTTCTCTCGATTCAACAATCGTCTAACTCTATAGTATTCTTCGTTTTCGATAAATAAAGGATGTTACGCGACTTTAAACCCAAGATTAATACATTTTTCAATGGAAGTTGCTCGAGGACAAGGAAAGTCTTCTTGCAAGTCATAGGATTCACATAACGTTCTAGTTGTTTTATGCTTTGTCGATGTCTCATCAACATTGCCAAGGTTTTCTAGTTATTCAAGTGCACTTTCTAAATCACCCCATGTTGGGTTGACATTGTATGTAAATCTAGCCTCATTGGTTTGAACTATAGTCTCATAAACAATATATGAAACTTCCCATGTAGCGAAGGTACATTTTGATGTGTCTTCATTTTTTTTTTATTTTTTTTTTACTGGGGGAATCGGCAACTCGCGGTTCTCGTACTCGCATGACACGGGGTCGATCCCCAGGTGGCTACCACTATAACCCCAGGTGCAACCACCCAGCCCGCAAGAATGGCGCACGAGTAAGTCTGGGTGAGAACCGAACATGAGACTTCATTTACAAATTTCCTTCCATTTACATGGCACTTGCCAATCCGTCTACACCCGTGCGGGTAATGTGTCTTCATTTTGATCAAATGGAACATACAACAATAGTTTCTCTCTACAGAAGTTTTCATAGTCAACGTGTTTGATGTATTTGACAAAGCGTATTACATTTTATTTTTTTGATATGTTTATACCATTTTTTTTGTAACGCGATACAAGTTTTGCAAGGAAGATATGCTTAATGGGAGGTGGATGTTGGAGGTAGTAATCAATAATAGAATGACATATCACATCCTTTGAATTATCGTGCTCTTGTTTTAGCAAGAATGGTGGTTTAAGCATGAATGTCCATGTGTCAGGTGAATATGTGTTTATGAGGACACATTTCCTTGAACAATAGTTCAGAGGAAGAGAAAGTGCGATGTGGAATTCTTGCTGAGTAGACATTTGTTGAAGATTAAGTAATGTATTTCCAAGTTTATGTATCATTTGCATAGCGTCGATTTGACTTTTTTCATGTTCTCTGCGTATTCTTCTAAATGCACTTGTCATAGATCTGTCAACCTTTGTCATGTACGAGGTACAATATGATGCCACAACATGTGAAAGACATATACCATTGTATCATACTTATCCCTTCTACACCTACCTGTAGTTTTCTTCTAGAAGAACATTTTGCAAAGGAAACAAGCTTGACATCGTCTTTTCATGTGAAAGACACAGGTTCGATTCCTGTATGGGATAGGTAGGTACTCATTCTCGAGAAAGGTGGGAATATCATCGAGGGAAAGGTGGGAAGTTTAAATAATTTCCTTATTCAATTGCGGCATTAGATTTTCACTTTGTCACATACGACAAAGGACCAGGATTTGTAACTCTAGAAAAAATGACAACAGGGGTTGTGCAAATGATAGTGGCATGCACAGGGTGCATAGTTTGGGGGAAAAAATGGAGGAAAATTTAAGAGCAAGAGGAAAATATATGTCAACCTCTATGGAAAGTCTGTAGGATAAGAATGATGAATAAATATTTAAAAATTCTTACCTGAAAAATCTAAACAGTAAACAGTAAACAACGAATACGAATGAAACTATGGTATTGAAACTTACTCAACAATGACGAACGACAGAATCACAGGTCCAATTGCTGGTGCAGGATTTGAACCCTGAAAAGTGAAAAAATAGCTCCAACTACGGGTGAAGGACTCCAACCTTGCAAAGTTGAAACAAACAAAATGAAGCAACAAGAAACAAACCAATGAGCAAGCACCAACAGGTCCAACTGCAGGTGCATGACTTCAACCTTGCAAAGTTGAACCAAACAAGAACAAGTAGTAATGAACGAACCATCAAACCAGTGAACAAGAAGCAACTAGTGAACCAATAAAGAATATGTGTATCTTCAATGATGACTAAATTTCATTCCAAGCATAGAAGAAATATGAAACATACTATGACTATGCGAGTGGCAGTGGACAACAATATTTCCCAAATTCACTGCAAGATTGTATGCAAAAATTGGAGGGAAAATGTACTCTAACATGCCTATTTAAGTAAATATTTAAGGTTGTCAGGCCTATTTAAGGGCCTTGCACTATGTAAACATTTAATTTGTCAGAGGTATTCAAGTACCTCAAAAAGAGTGTCAATGCTCAAAACTTTTAGTATGTAAACATTTCAATAAAAATTAAAAGATTAAAAAAGAGCCTCGATGCTTAAAACTTTGGATATCTAAACATTTAAAACATTGGGAATAACAAAGCTAGCAATAAGACTTCAAATCTATTCTCCAATGAGATGATGACAAATAAGGTTTTTTTTATTATATAAAAAATAATGTTTTTAGTTATGTAGTTCGAACAATAGGGATTATGCAAACATTTATAGTCAAAGGACATATTACTATGAAGTCAATGAATTATCGATCGCTATAGTCCCTCTATGCCTTCGACAAAGACAAATAAGGTGCATGCTAATTAAAACGATTTTTATATTGCTTGGATTAAACTTTGGATTAAACCTATTTTTTTATTCCACCTTGAAACATATACAAATATTCCTCCCTAAAAGGAAGTCTTTGTATTATAATCTTGGTTTGGTTGTTTTGGTTTGTGCTAATGGCGAAAGGGAAGAGTTTTAAGTTTGAGGTGGAGAAATTCAGTGGTAAGAATAACTTTGAGCTATGGAAGCTCAAGATGTTGGATCTTCTTGTGCAATAAGGATTGCAAAAGGCTTTGGTGGGAAAGTCAAAGAAACCAGAAAGCATGAGAGACACAGACTGGGAAGATCTGGATGCAAGAGCCCTCGATACCATGGTTTTGTGTCTGGCAGACGAATTATTGGTTAACATCGTTGGAGAGGAGACAACAAAAGTTTTGTGGAACATACTAGAGAGTCTATATATGAAAAATTCCTTGACAAACATAATCTTCGTGAAGAGGCAGTTGTAGAACTTGCGGATGAAAAAAGGTATAAAAGTTGTTGATCATTTGAATTTTTTCAGTACATTGTGTTGTCAATTATCCAATATGGACATAAAGTATGAATATGAGGACAAGAAAATTACACTATTATGTTAATTTCGGGAGTCTTGGGATCATTTGGTAACATCTATGTGGACTAGCTTAACAAATACCATTGATTATCACACTATTGTGGGATCTTTGTTGTATGAGGAAATGAGGAGAAGATCCAGTAAAGAAACCTCAACAACAAAAACAATGTTGGTCAGAGGTTGATCTCAAGAAGGATGGAAAGATCATAAAGGTACAACCAATTCTAAATCAAAAGAGAGCAAGGGTAAGGGAAAATTTTGGTTATGTGGAAAATGAGGGAATCTCAAGAAGGATTGTTGGAAAGGACAACAAGCATCCAAAGAGGACTCCACAAAAGAAGAAAATTGAACTATAGGTATGGTTGATGAAGTTTTATCTATCTATTGTGTCCCACCACCTGTGTTCACATAGAAGTTGCAGGGCAGTGATGGTTGAGTGACCGTGAAATAATTAAAAAAAAATGTATTTTCTTTGGAGTTTTAAAAATTAATGATTGCATGTAAATGAGCATACATCTGTAAGACCTCGATATACATGCATACCCCTTGTTTATTGGGTCACATATGAAAATTATAGACATATATTTATGTAGATTGAATATGTGGGGGAGCATATATGCTGGGTTAACCTTGACTCGATGAAAGTGTTAATGAGTTAAATCCGGTTTTTAGGTCAAAGTACGTGGTTTTTTGGGTCCATGTTTTTTCTATCATGTGGTATTTTGTCCATGGATTGCATGTAACGAATCCTATAAAAGGCTTGGTGAACTTCTTTGTAAATGGTCCTGGAGGTAAGCAGTGAAGCCTTACATGGTCGGCTTGGACGGATTTCTTCAAGGGAATGTTCATGTTAAGATTGAGCATTGAGACTCTAGTATGAAATCCCTGGAGGTGAGCGAAAAAGGTTCACTTGGGTTGGTTTGACCAAATCTGGTCAAAGTTGTTCGAATGCAAAGTTCGAGGTGGAGCATTGTGTCCAAGTTATAAAGGTAGCTTTGTAGAAAGGATGATTTGTTGGCAGGTCAATCAAGTGTTTGAGAATATATGATGAAGGTAGGTTCATATCCATGGAACTTGGAAAGTATTGGAAAGAAGCTAGGATCAGATAGGCATGTTCAATAATGCCAAGTTGCAACAATATTTGTGGAAAAAAGAGGTTGTGATATATGGTAACTCAGTCACCATCAGTTGGAAAAGACTTGAAGATACTAGAAGAGGTATGAACATGTCATCTGGTAATTAATGAAATGTGAAATTATTCAGTTGTGATGCTCATGCTTTGATCAACATTCTAAGTAGGAGACATATCAAACAGGTATATATTTGATATGGTGATGATGTTAAGGGATGCAGAATGTGGGATGCTACTTCCCACATAATCATCATGGAAAAATATGTAGTGTTTTATGAATCTCCTTTTATAAACTAAAACATAGTAAAATATGAAAGGTTCAAAGCATGATTGGTAGTAAAAGGGTATTTGGAAGGTATTGATTTCCATGAAAGTTTTTCACTAGTTGCTAAAAGCTTGTTTCTATTCATCTTGTGTTACCAATAGTTGTGTTAGTACAACTAGATGTTAAAACTCTTTTACATTGATTGTTTTGGATAAGGGGATGTATATGGAACAACCAAAATGGTTAGCTCATAATCGCAACAGAGGATTTGTTTTCAAACTCGGGAATCATTGTATGGTCTAAAGCATGCCAAGAAAATGGTACAAGATGTATGATTCCTTCATGGTGAGCCAAATTTTACAAGAAGTGAATATAATCATTGTGTTTATGGTATATTTATTTTCTTGGTAATGTTATGCTTGTTGCAAGCACAAGCATGTATGAAATCAAGAGGTTGGCTCATTTTTTTATGACATTTCAAAATAAATCTTGGGAATGGAAATACACAGAGATAGGAAATGTAGTAAGCTTGGTTCTCACAAAAAAAGTATGTAGTGAAGATACTCAGGAAATTCAAAATGAATAATGTGAAACCGGTAAAATCCCTTTGGCTTTTCATTGTAAGTTTTCTTTAGGTTTATTTCCTAACTGATGAAGAAGAAAATGGTTATATGTCTCAAGTATTATATGCTAGTAGGAGGTTTGATGATTTCCATGGGAAATGGTTATCATTTCACATGTAGTTGGTGTTTTCCGTAGAAACATGGAAAAACAACGTGAAGAGCATGAAAATGGGTGCTTCAAACACATAAGCACAAATATCACCTATAGTGGTGTGAGTCATTTAGTTTGTGGTTATGATTCATGAGATTTAGAAAAGAGGAGACCTACCTCAAGTTAGGTATGGTAAGAATGCAAGGATCTATTGGGTAAATTTGGGCAAGTACATGATGAGGTGTTCTGTAGGTTTCAAAGCCTTGTGCATTTGACTAAAAGTCCAGCATATAAAAATGGGACAAGTGCATCGATTTATTAGATAGGTTACCAATGGAGGAAAAATGGTCGATACTGGAGCAAATTGTGCAGACATGTTCACTTAACAGTACCATTAGACAATTTGCGGAGTTGTGATGGTGGTTGGCTTCTCTTGACTTGCATGAAAGGTTATGAATTAGTTCGAGCATGATATATCACGTAAATTGTTGTCAAGGTGGAGATTGTTGAAAAAGTGCCAACCAATTTCCCACGCGGTTGCATGCACTAAATTTAGATTGTTTATGCATGCACATTACAGTGAACATGTTTTCTTGGTTTTTCCCCGTATTGGGTTTTACACAAATCATTGTCTGAGTTGTGTGATTGTTGTTCTCGGTTTAATCTTGGTTTTATATTTTTTTCTATTAAAATCTTATTGCGTTTATGCACACTGAGTGAATCGACCTAGGACTGGTTTTATTACACTATGGCATGTTGTCCCTCTTAATCTAAATTTAGCTAATCCGAAAACTATGAACTTCAACTAAACTATAAAACATGATGCGAGAGTGAAAGAAGTTGGTGGGTTAGGTACATTTGGAGCATATTCCACTCAAAAACCTAGACATAATTTATACACGACCCTGTAAGAGGTATCGGGCATTCGCAGTTACTCTTCCATAACATGAAATGCACAAGCTTGATGTTAAAATTGGTATTGGAAGTGTATTTCCACTTTATTAATCATTTTCCTACACTACCGTAAGATAGAGCTGCTAAGAGTTGCGAACAGTAAAGTCTTCCTTATACTCTTCGCCATTTAAATGGAAAAGCTAGAAGGCATAGGGAATATGATAAAAAAATTAGTGATCATGATAATATAAAATAAAATCTTCCTATGTAATTAAGCATTTCATATTGTTATATTTTATTTGTATTTTTCTTATCTTATAATAAGAAAGGGATGTAGGGGTTTTTAATGATCTTAGATTTATTTATTTTTATATTTTCAGTAGTAAGATTTTTGTGTACTAATTTCCTCTTTATATTATTTTAGATTTTGTATTATTTATTTTTATATATTTAGTAAGGTTTTTGTGTGCTAATTTCCTCTCCTCAACCGTTTCCTTTTTTAATGCAATCAACTTCATATATTTGCAAATGTTTGCATAAATGCATGGATTTTTATGACCTTGTTACGAT
The DNA here is from genome assembly GCA_010110895.2 of Picea sitchensis. Taxonomy (NCBI): domain Eukaryota; kingdom Viridiplantae; phylum Streptophyta; class Pinopsida; order Pinales; family Pinaceae; genus Picea; species Picea sitchensis. Next base: position 64,888 of record SNQJ01S0075858.1, read on the forward strand.
CAATCAACCCCAAGGGTGAGAATATCAATATTGAGCCTTCTTGGTTGTTGTGTACAAGTCTAGATGTTTTGGCTTAAATCTAAATAACCCTCTTCTCTACCTGCTTTTACATAATTGTTGAACACTTATCCGCAAAACAAAGATTTCTACCTAGCTTATAAAAGTTCAATAAAAATTATCTATTTTAAATCTGAAATACAAATTACAAGGACAAGGGTTTCACTACCCTTCTTTTATTTACTAGATGGGATCAAAATCATAAATTCCATTCTAAATGTGACTTTAAAAAATTACAAAGATTCGGGAAAAAATTATAGTATATTATAAGAATTAGAACTTGATAAAATAAAACCTCCAAGAAAGATTTGGATCTTCAAAATGACCTTGGGTTACAAATAAAGATTGAACCCTTAAACTTTTAATTGTTTGTTCGAACTATGATGTAAATTCTAGTTCAGGAAGGTCCACCTTCATATAAATATTGAAGAGAAATATTGATTTTACACAAACTGTTTTTCAATACAAGCGCACAAAAGATCAATTACCAATGTTTAATTCCTGATAAATAGGGAAGGCAACAGAATGTTGATTCACATATGCATATGCCCACACCAAGACGTTGAAAATTGTGTTGTGACTCCAATGAAGATTGCAACACTTAGAAAACCCCCAAGTCTGCGATGGAAACAAGTCATACTTGTCTTCAACCAATTCTCCCCATCTCCCTTCAAAGAAACCAACACAATAATACAAATCCTACAGAGAACTTGAAACAATCATGTGTGTCTATGGCATGATTCAAGTCATCATGTTGTCACAAGTCTACGACTCATTCCAAACCACTATGTCTGACAACCCCATGGTTCAAGTCATCATGTTGTCACAAGTCTACGACTCATTCCAAACCACTATGTCTGATTACGAAATGAACCTCCTTGTTATGGCCCAAGAGAAACTTATTCCCCATCAAATTTTCACTAAGTAAAAAACAATGATGTGCCTAAATCACCAAACTCTGACCAAACTCCCTGTCCATACATCAGTCATCTTCATCACTATGGCATTGAGCTCCATGGTACACTCTGTCACATCAATTCGTCATTGCAACCAAAGGTTTGCAACAACATGATCCAATAACTGTGTATAGTGAAGCCCAACATAGACACATCTTGACAAGGTGGATCCAAACTATCTTCCTCAAGCCTCTGACTCAACTCTGCGACATGAAAAACTATGTCTAAGTCACCTTCTCCATGCAACCAGTCGAACCCAGATTCATTTCCTTGTCATCATCACGCCCTGACTAGTTTTGCATCAAGCAAATATGCACAAATTGCTTGACTATTAAGTAATGTTGTTGTTAACCGATTTGTGTAACTTTATGAAGAGTCACCTTGTCTAAAAGTTGCGATTGTTTTCCACAACTTAAACAACTCAACTATTATTCTTAGTGATGCACAACACGAAGTTGTCATGGTGAAAACGTGCTCAACCAGCTGCCTTAAATCTTAGACTACGCTCTAATATCTCATGTTAAGACAGTGACAAAGCTCATCAAATCATCAACCAAACCAACTTCCATAGTCCTCTTTGATGTGCAATGTTTGATGTGCTATGATACCAACTGTCACATCGGTGGAGAACTCAGGCAGATGGTAGAACTAACCACCATCTCCAATGACATGCATCACCGCAACTTTTCAATTCAGCGGCAAGACCACATCAGTTTACTTCGCAAAGACTATGCCTAACACTTAGATTCTTTCACCATTTAACAATTTATGATTACATCCATACTTAAAACATCCAACAAGTAATAGAACACATGAATACACAGTTAAACGAATGTGCAAGTAAGGTGAGCGACCAATACCCAATTTTTATTACAAAGACAACAATGTTGTGAGTTAGAAACCCGTGCCACACCAAAGATGTTTTTATAAGGATCTTCAACACAATTTATCCAACAATACTGTGTGAAATACAAAAAGACAAAAGTTTTCATGTCACCCTGTGAAACCCTTTGTGCCACCAGCCGAAACACTTCATGAATGACTTCAAACTTCGCCTTCATGCCCACTGTTCATGTTGCCCTTGCCTCAATTCGTGTGACGTGTCTCTTGTCTACTGAACTCTTTATCACTTCATGACATTGTCATGCAACATCAAAGCTCACCACTGAACTTAGCTTTCCCAACAACTATCTTGTCTGAAGAAAACTCACCCTCTTCTACTATCTTCTTTTTCATACTCCACAAGGTGGCACAAGTCACCCACCAAGGTCGACTTGGCCCCTTGGGAGGAGTTTGTCCTCTCTACCACGATCCTTCCTTAGAAGCCTCATTCCATGTGGTTATGAGTATGATTGTTCCATGCCAATCTCCCTTCATTTTGGTCTCATCCATGGGCATATATAGGCGCCCAACCTCATGACCCGATGTGTATCCTTTCCTTTAGGTGAGTCAACCTTCATTTTACCATGTTTTTCCACTTAACCGATTGACTGAACTTTGTTAGGTGCATGTATCCCTTAGGTGAGTTGGGCCAACTCGTCTCAAGGTGCCCTCCTTTCCCTGAGCCGACTCGTTCATTTCGTTTGGCATCCCAAGTCTTTCCCACAACCTTCATCAAGCCAACTCGCCTAACTTGTGTCGTAACTCATCTTGGGTGGAACCGCCCCTTGGTGCATCTCATGTTGAGGGAACCCCAACTCGTCCCCTATATTGTGTCTTCAAGTGCATTGGGCATATTTCCTACCCGATCACCTTCATTTCGGTTTGCGGTGAGAGGACAAGTTCCTCGGTTTTGCATCCCAAGTCTTACACCGACCCTGCAACTTCCCCAACCTCTTGATGCCTTCTCTAAATGGCAAGCCCGAGGAAAAGATAATATAATACCTTTTTATCTTTTATAATTAAAATTTTGCATCTATTTACATTATGGAATTTTGAAAAAATATATATTCCGTATTATTGGCTTAGCATTTCTATGATAACATTTAAGTTATTATTGACTTATTAATGGAAAAAGTTCATTAAGAAACATACTGTTTTAATGGATGTTTTTTATTATATTATTTTTATTGTTCTAATAATATTTAAATTATTAATCATTTATTTTATACATAATTGAATATTATTTTAATAATATTTAAATAATAATTAATTATTGAATAAATAATATTTAAATTCTTGAATGAAAAAACTCATAATTAATTAGAATTAGAATTGATTACTGTACTATTTTATTTTATTTTCCTCAGCCTTCCTAAATACACATTGCCTCAAGTCATTTGATATTTTTTTCACATTTTATCACTGGCCTTGACATTTTATCATAGATTTTGGTTTTCTATGAATAACTGGGTGAAATGTTGTTCGCGTCTTACATTTTATCACAATTTTTTTATTATTGTGAATCTATACGCTCTTGGACGCAATAATCTTTGACTAGTGACCCTTCCAAAGACTTAGACGCTGATATGGCATTATCATTTCCGTATATACAATGTTACTTTCCTGATATGGCATTTTCGGATATACATTTTCGGATATACATTTTCAGACTGACTAATTAACGCCGCACAACTGTTCTTACCTCTAGGTAATAAATTGCTAATAGTAAAGTAAATCAAATAATAACTTCCGTCACCCGGTGAACAGAAACCAACCAGGCTTTTATCTTGGTTGGGTTGTTGGGAATGTACGGTTGGTATTTAATTTAATTCGTGAGAAACAAAACGGTCATTCTGCTCTAGTAAAAGGAAAACAATGAGTGAGCTAACATGCCTGCCAGAAAAAGAAAAAGAAAAGAAAGGGTAAAATTCTTATAATAAATTATGAAAATTAAGTGGATAATTGGGTGAAGAAAAGAGTTGTTTTTATTTTGTTGTTTAATTACATATAATAATAATAATTTATTTTTAAAATAAAGATGAAAAAAAATTGTGATCTAAACACATATTCTTAACCATTAATTGACATTAATTTCTCCTTAACAAAATACATCTACCTCTTAACAAAATACATCTACATCTTAATTGACCAACATTATCTATCAATTCGTATAGCCGCGGATGTAAAGATTACCTAGAATAGAATCGCTCAACATCCACTACAACTTCAATCTGAGAGAAGATACCCAGAAATTGCATGTAGGTAGACCCAGAAATTGCACGTGGGTAATTGTTTTTTACCGTTTTCAAGGTTTTGGACGATTTTTGAAAGCACAAATCATAGGGTTTATCGATCCATGTGTTTGGCTTATACACAGCTTGATTCGCCTTGGATCGAATAGCTGGTTTGAGAAGGCGTTTGGATTGTGCTCAGTTTTTCAACCACGACTCTGCATAGTGTAGGATATAGCCCATAGCCATTGTCTCAAGCCATCGTAGCCATTGTCTCAAACCATCGTTCAATGTTAGCTACAACCATAACCCGGAATTGACCAAATAGTGCATGATTATAAGTAATGATAAGAACTTCCACACTTTAGATAATTGGTTATTCCTTACAACCACCCATGCATGGAATACCTAGGATCGAATCGCTCAAAATCCATTGCTAATTCATGCTGATCTGCATCGGAAGCAAATATATAACCAGATATAAGCAAATAAGTAAACACAAAATTGACACAATGTTTTTAGTGGTAAAACCCTATATAAGGAAATATCGAGGCTTACATAGATATATAGAAGTCTTCACTCAATTACAAGAAACTAATTACATTTAATGTGTCTCTATCCCTATTCTAAATCTAGTTGATTTGATCCAATTAATTACAGGACAATAGGGGTATCTGAAAAACAAGTGTAAATTGGTTGGTATTATCCAACAATATCCACCTTCACAACAAATTACCTAAATATCGTTGTCCAATTTATTCATCACCCATACTTCAAGCCAAGAGAAGTCAAGCACCACTGCAACTTCTCTAATAAAATTGGTTTCATGATCTCGCCTATGTGACTTGCTAGAGTTTGGATTTCCTAAGGGGTCACTCCACCTCCAGCATGTCAGAGACTATCTCACTGTAACCATTATAGGTGACATTTGTGCCTCTCAAACTCTAAAGCACCCATTTCACTGCAGCACCTGAATCTGTCATGTATTTGACAACATCATTAGCTTGTGAAACATCTAGTCTTAACCATTTCATCACATACAACAGACACCCTACTGAACTTACACGAGACATAACCTTTTCTTCTTTATAAACAAGACCTATACTTGAACAAAACTTATAATGGAAAGTAATAGGGATTAAAAATGGTTTTACAATGCTCATACTGAACTCCAACCACAACTTACCATTACCATCTTTGTGTAATTCTATGCCCATAATTTGTTTTGATGTTCCTTGATCCCTCATCTGAATTGTCTTGTCCACGTGAATAATTTTCTTACTGATTTTATCCACGATTCGGCTTACATCGAGCATATCATCAACAAATAACATCAAGACTATGAATGTATGAGAAACTATATAGTCATTCCTATGCTTTCAAAAAAATTTAGTCACTATGAAGGATTCAAACCTCTTGTATATTTTCCTGGGTACCAATAGGCCATACAATGAATTATGTAACATGCAAATAAATTTACCGTTGCGATCTTGAATCAACACTTTTGGTTGTTCGATACATACTATATCTCTATCAATGATGACCTTGTGAGCAGTAGGATCCCACACACAACATCCCTTTATACCACCATCATAACTTGCAGAGATGTAAAACAAGCAGGAATTCATAAACAAATATTTTAAGTTTGGAAATGATTTACCGCTTACTAGTACCTGCAATTCCTTCTTTCTCTTATGACCTTGATTCTTATGCCTTAAACAAGAAGATACATCTGCCACTTCAGATTCCACTTCAGTACGCCCTTCCAACTTATAAAGGTTATCAACCTTTGTTGCCTTCATCACTACTAAACTACCTTTCGACAATGTGAGTGCTCCACCTTGACCTGTATACTTATATCCACAAGAATCCAACAATACTAATGAGATCACCACAAGAATCCAACAATACTAATGAGATCAAATTTGATTTAAGCTCAGGAACATATCTAATATCTGTTAATTCCCTAACAATACCATCGAACATCCTGATTCTAATACTGCCAACCCCAACAATTTTACAAGGAATACCATTTCCCATAAACACTACACCCTCATCAACAAATTGGTAACAAATGAACCAATTTCTATGTGAGCACATGTGGTGGGAGGAATCTGAATCTAACTGTCATTCCTCTTGATATTGTAAATTACTAGAAATGAATAAAACTTCATGAGTCATACCTAAATTTTTTACAGCCCAATTTGTTTCCTTCATAGAGTTTTCCTCGGATTCCTTTATTTTCCAGCAATCCTTCTTGAGTTTTCTTGTTTTTCCATAGTACTAGCATTTTTCTTTACCCTTTCTGCATCTTGACTTAGATCAAGAAGAACTTTTTTGATTCTTCTCTTTAGTTTGACCTCTGACCAACATCCCCTCTGAAGTTGAGGTTTCTTGACTAGATTTTCTCCTCATCTCCTTAACCAACAAAGTTCTCACAACAGATTCATAATCTAAAACATTTGTTGAGCTAAAGATAATAGATGTGACTAGATTATCCCAAGACTTAGGAAATGAACACAATAGTGTAATAGCCTTATCTTCATCTTTGATTTTAACTTCCATACTAGTCAATTGAACTATAAGAGTATTAAAGATATTTAAATGGTCAACAATTGTTATACCTTCTTTCATCCGCAAGCTGTACAACTATCTCTTCAAGTAGATCCTTATCATCAACGACTTCGTCATATACATACTTTCCATATTTCTCCATAAGCCTGATGTTGTATCCTCTCCTACGATATTAAATAGAACATTGTCGCCAGACATAAACGAATTGTACTAAGAGATTTTGCATCTAGATCTTCTCGTTCCTCATTTTTCATAGTCATTGGTTTCTTTGTCTTGCATGCCAATGATTTTTGCAACCCTTTTTGCACCAATAAATCCTGCATCTTGAGCTTCTAGAGTTCAAAGTTGCTTTGCCACTGGATTTTTCTACCTCAAACTTCGAACTTTGAACCTTTTCCAATAGTACAAAATCCAATACCACTGCTAATGAATACCACTGCTAATGAAGTGAGCTTTATATTATAAGCAATATATTATAATTCAAAAAATGAAACTTTAAAATATGTTTCAAAATTAAACCCAAAAAAAAGTTTATATATATATATATATATATAAACCTTTTAAGAACAATAAACTTCTCAAATGAATAGCCATCCACCTTAATAATAATGATATCCTCTCATTTATAAAATTTTGTGTATCATAAATTCACTTTTATACTTATCGAGCTCTTTGCAAATATCGAGTTTTGTGCATAGTAAAACTTCAAATTAAATAACTTTGAAATATTTTTCAACGGTTATCATACCTAATGACAAAAAAAAAATTCCACGAGACATGTCCACTTTTATCGCTTCACTTGTGAAACATAAAGAATGACGATATACTAGTATCGTGCATGTCCCAGTGTCACGCCTGTTCGTTGCAATGGATTTGAACTATGCCTTCCGACCTGCTATACTTTCATCCAGTGATCGACCTTTTTAATCCTATGTGGGTTTTTAAAAATGTTTTTTTTTCTTTCACTTTCAGATCCTTCAACTTTGAGATTTGATATTATTTCAGATCCTTCAACTTTGAGATTTGATATTATTTGTTGAGTTGTAGTGGAAGAAAATATATTATAAGATATAAGGAAATGAGAAAACACAAAATTGACACAACATTTTTACGTGACAAAACTCTATACAAGGAAACATCCATGAGACAATGATATTCGGTGAATATTATCCAAGGGAGATAATACATCAGCCGAACCACTCACATTCATGCTTTCAAGCACTCTCACATCTCACAACCTCTACCTTAACAAGCTTACATAGATATATAGCATTCTTTACTCAGTTACAAGAAATTGATTACATTTAATGTGTCTCTATCCCTATTCTAAATCTAGTTGATTTGATCCAACTAATTACAAAATAATAGGGACCAAAAAATATGCCCAATATCTAAAAAAAACTAGTGTAAATTAGTTGGCATTATCCAACAATTCAATATTGGAAAAGATACACACAAATTCCATGCGGATAAATGTTTTATTACATCTCA
>SNQJ01S0075858.1:88400-116481 GCA_010110895.2 Picea sitchensis
AAAAAATTTATTCAGGGTTTCAATATAACTAATTAGAAGTTGTTTAAATTTCTGGGTGAGGGTTGTTTAAATTTTTGGGTTGGAACAGTTCCATTCCTGAACTTTCCTCCATATATGCGGGTAGCTAGGTAGGCTCTGGTCCAAGTTTTGAAACTAGGGCTCTGATACCATGTGTAAGGTCTCTTCCAACAGAGCCTTATAAAAACATAAATTAAAATAGAGAAATGTTATCCTAACTTTTGACCATTCATTATTCATCATAATAAACCACATATTCAACATATAACCATTCATTACCATTCCACATAATTAACAATTTATGAGCAGATCATAATAAATTACATAACATAGAAAAATAATGAAATACATACCTCTAACTGATGCTACTATTGTTCTCCAACTCTGCCTGATGCTCTGCAAAAACCGACTAACCTCCCAGCCAACTAGAAACATAGCCTCTCTGACTCCCTAGCTCTAGGATTCCGTAAGGATTCCTGGCTCCCGAGCCCAAAACTCCCAGCAACAGGTGCCCCCTGTTTCAGTCCTACAACAAGCTTCTCCAACCAAAAACCAGTAATATAGTCTTCCAATCTCCCAAAAAAAAATGCTCCAATACAATCTCCCAATATCAAAAGTAATGCTCCCCCAAAAATCCCCTTTTTTCGAGTGTTTTTCCCCCTCATATCCTCCTTTCGCCCCCTTTCTCATCCACCACCTTCTCCCTTCATTAAGTTTCACCCACCTTATCCTTCCATTAAATTTCAACCACATTATCCCCTTTTCATTAATGGATCATCTATCGATTCAAAATAATAATTAAAATTTTATTAATATCTCCAACATAAAATTTAATAATTTATTAAACCAATATCCCTTAAACCAATATTTAATTATCATAATTTAATTAATTAAACTAATATACATTCAACAAATTTAATCAGGACAATTAATTAAATAATTAATTTATTAATTAAACTAATGTACTTTAAACAAATATTTAACTATGACAATTAATTATTTAACTAGGGTTGTTACATGTTTCACAAGCATAAGTTGTAGGTGAAGGAAAATAAGGCCTTCTTTGGACATAATTTCATCCAATACTTGGGATCCGTAGTGGATATCCAAGGTGTGTTCCCATATCCCTTGAGGTTGAGTGATTTTCCACAATGGCCAGCGCCATCCAGCATGCACCTCAAAAGTTTCATGGGAGGCATCAATTTCTACAGGAAATTTGTCTTCTTCTTCTCCCAACTGGCTCGATCTCTACATCAATTGTCACGTTAAGAAATTTTGTTGTGGATTGGAGAGGTTGAGTGTCATTTTATGAAATTGAATACAACATTTTGTTCAACCCTTATTCTAAGACTGCCATACATGAATCAGCCCTTTGATATCGAGACATACGCCTCTCAATTTTCCATTGACGGTGTACTTAAACATGGATTTCATCCAACAACATATCACTCCAAGACTCTTACAGAAGCCAAAGTCAGCTATAGAACATACAACAACAAATTATATATCTTGGTACATACACTTAAGAAATGGCACCACTACATTCTGGGTAAAGAGACAACCTTGCATACCAACCATCATCTACTGATATTCATCAACTTCCAGAGAAAGATGCATGAACAATGCCATTTAAAGTGGGCAACATATCTTCAACAATTTGACCTAGTTATTAAATATAAGAAGGGGACCTCCACTAATATGGTGGACTTGTTAAATAAACCTACAATGCAGGTTTTGCACATTTTATAAGTGTGTTGTGTAGCTTATGATTTATGGAAGGACATGTATTCTATAGATCCATGTTTCAGTGAAGTTTGATGTTCTTTGAAGCAACCTATTTTCATCAACCAAAATCCCTTTCTAGAATACACTATCCATGAAGGGTGGCTCTACAAACTCAATTAGTTATGCATGTCGCAGACCAAAGACCGTCTCATTCTAATCCAAGAAGAACAAACATATTCTTGCAGTAGAAAATTCGACACAACCCTAAATCTCCAATGCCATTTCTATTGGCCTGCACTGTCCAAACAAGTGGGAAAATTCATTCATACTTTCTCCCTCTATTCACAAAGTAATCCATCTAACTGTCAGCATGGTATGTACCAACCTCTTTGAATTCCTTCTCATCCATGGGAATCCATTTGCATGGACTTTATGAGTTCTCTCCCTACCACATTTCACAAGAATGATGTTATCTGGGTCATAGTTTTTTGTTTCTATAAGATGGCTCTGTTCATTCCCTCTCATAAAATTACAACTTTTGCGCTAACAACCAACCTATTTTTCCATCATGTGGGGCCGCATTTTGACTTACCCAGTAGTATCATTTCATATCATGACTCTCAATTCCTAAGTACCTTCTCGCATACTCTATGGTCTTATCTTGGATGCCAACTTCATTTCTCCACCACATTTCACCCCCAAACCGATGACTAAATAGATTTTTTCAACCACACTCTAGTCTAATATATTCGTAACTACTTTACAAAAAATAATTAGTGGGACTCTTATTTTCACATCGTTTAGCATTGTTATAATAAGGCCACCCACTCCTCCATAAGATTCTCACCTTTTGAGGTTTGTCTGGTATTTCAACAAAGTGTGCTTCTCACTCTTTCATCCTTAGGGCCTGCATGAAAACAACAAGAGAAAAAATCAACGTAGAGTTTGATCCAGGTGGATATTGATGGCCACCCACTTGTTCCAAATTCCAACTAGCTCATCTTGATTTTTTTCAGTTCAACATGTTTTTCTGTAATGGGGACATTTATTTTTAATTGTGGGTTCTTCACTTTCGAGGTTGTCTTCAATCCCTACACAACATCCTGGTGGATAATGGTTCTCGCCCACCGATTCCAACTAGATTATTTTGGAATTTTTCATGTAAATACATATTCTTTACTTTCAAGGCCATTTTGGGGCCCTAAACAATTTTTTCTTGGCTTTCCATAGTCAAACTGTAGACATAGTCAATGTTTGACCACATAATGCGTAGTTCTCGAAAATACCTTTCCAACGAGCTATCACATGCCTAAAACGAAGATCGTATGCAAAAGTTAAGACCGCGGGAAGTTGATGTACTAACTTACCCCAATGGGGCCCACATGACTTTTGGTGCTTCATATCCCAGGGTTAGGTTTTTGGATGTCTAGGGTTTTGGCATTCATGTTTATTATAAAAAATCCTTCAAAGCCTCATTCTACGCATATTCTTGCGAATGAGCGTAATGTTGATATTGTGGTAGCTACGGGGGGTATTTACATCCACGTGTAAACCTGGCGAGAATAGAATATTCTAGGAAGTAATAAAAAACCCTAAATTATTGATTAAGAACCCTAGAAGACAACTCGGCTCAAGCGAATGATTTGTATTAGTTTATTATCCTCCAAGAGAAGAAGTCGGCTAAAGGAAATGTTATATACTAAGTAATTAACACCCAGAATAAGAAGTCAACCCAGGCAGTCTGGAAGAAACAATATAAATATAGTGATCTGAAAATAAAAGGATGACTTGTTATGCTATGCAAGCACCCTCTACTTCATTAAAATAAACTTTACAGGACCTTGCTTCATGTGTTAAAATATGCAATATAAATTATGTGCCAAGTTTATGCTTCTTGTTTTAACTGTTCATGTGTGAGGAAATGTTCTTTTAAATGGTTAAATATGTACTTTAAATAAATACACAGCAACATAAATTGCAGAAAATAAACCATCAAACTCACAACAAAAACAACATGATAAAGTAGTTCACCCCTCTCCGGGCTACATCTCCTTGAGCCTCCATCAATGGACTTGGCTCTCTGGGATTAATTTGGAAAATATTCTTTTACAGGCTGCTGCTCAACTCCAATGGAAATTCTAACTGTACCATTGAGATCAGAATACATAAAAACCCCAAAAATGACTAATAAAACTCTGAAAATGGATCATGGCTCATCCGAGCATGACCTCTTCTACATGTGGCCATAAGCTTCACTGAGCTTCTCTTTGGAAAAAAACACCTGTAAAAGTCCTCAAAAGCCTCTGAAACCTGTCCCAATGTGTTCAGAGCATAACAATTAGCCAAAAATGAGTATTCAGTCACAGAAAACAAACTTGGACTCACCAAAACATGACCTCAATCAATGAGGGCTTCGAGCTCCCTAGAGCTCTCTGAAACTTCAATAGTTAAAAACCTGCAAACGAAGTCTTCAAATGGCTGTAAAAATAGTGCCAATGGATTTAGAACATCCAAAAACCCCTAGATGGGCTTTTACAACACCTCATTTGGCCAAAAAATGAAGAAGATAGGCCTCTTGCCATTCTCTTCCTTCAAGCTTGTTGTCTCTAGTTCGCCAAAACGCACCTCCTATACGTTGAACCCAGAACACACTCCAAAACGCGTGCTTAAACCCAACACCGCGCATAACCGCAAAATAGGCTAAATTGTCGAACGGTTAGCAAAACTGAAACCCCCAACCGCCAAAATTAAGGTCATATGGATCGATCCATAAGACCGGGGGCTAACCATTTGAACACCAAACTAAACCCGCGCGCGCTCCGTATGTGGTCATATGGAATTACACAAGAACCGGGGGCTAACTCCATTGAAAGGTGTGCGCCAAAACTCTGTGTATTCAAACGGTGGTCATATATAAAAATGCATGCGACCAGGGCTGGGGCTAAGCCCCAGCGCAGACGCGCCCCATATAACACATTAATTCAATTCAAATATAATTAAACTCATATAGTTTACAAGGACCACCGTGTGGACTAGTGGTAGCCCACACACTACCAAAACGTAGAGCCATAGGGGAGGTCTGGGGTTCGACCCCCACTGACTCCATAAAATTTTGATTAACAAATCATAGCCAATAAAAGGGTGCCACATGGCAGCCCATGACTGGGCCACGTGGCACCATACCATTGACCAAAATAATGCCACGTGTCATCAAATGATTCGCTCAAATCTGCCAATCCAAAAGTACCACGTCAGCATGTACGGTCAAGCCATGTCAACGTATGACCTCTGCCACGTCATCCTGTACGGACTGCACAGTCAGCGTCCCCTTTTTTTTACCTGTTTGATGATTCGAACAAATCGCGATATCTCTCTCTCCCGATGTCCATTTGAGACAAAATGAGTTGTGTTGGGTTTGTGATGACGAGGGCTACACTCTTGTTTGTTTTGAGGAAATTCCAAGAACATTGATTTTTGAGCTAAAATTTGACCGCTGGTCCAGATTTTGATCATATAGGAGGACATTATTCAGTATGGCCAGTATTCTCAGAACTGTAGAAGTACACTTGTGTGCACTAGAGTTGGCCATTTTGTGTGCAAGTCTTGGGAGCAGCTGCTGCCAGCAGTTCTGCAATCTGCATTGTTGGTTTTCTAGGTTGGACTCTCTGATCAGTTTATGTTATTCTTGCTTGGTGTGCTATCCTTGGAGAGAGGTGCACCATCTTTGTTTGGATATTAAGCCTAGGGTTTTCTTCTAGAATCATTCTTTGTCAAGGTTAAGGTGTTGAGGGGTGGCTTCAGCCTATGGTTGGGTGACAATATTGCTATATTGTCTATGGTTAAATGAGCACATCCATTACTTTCTAATAGGTTATGGGCCCACACTATCTTCGGATAGTCTAACCACCATAAGATAGATTGGGAGGATTTGTTTAGTTGTAGTTGCAACTAGTTTCTTCTGCAGCAACAAAACCCTAACCCTCTCATTGAGGCACCTTAAGTGAAGATATTGACCTAATTTATGGATAGACTAGTGCACCCTAGCCTAGGGCATCTCTTGGTACGCTTAGCAAGCTAAAACATTAAGTTTTAGTTTTTGGTCAAAGTCAAGGGTTGACCAAGTCAAAGAAATTATGACTTACTCTATGAAGTCAGAAAACATGTTAGAAGGGGCTTCTAACTTCATAGCATGGAAGACAAGGATTGACCTCATCCTTTCCAAGAATGAAGTGTTGGATATTGTGAAAGGAAAGATTGTGGAACCACAGTTCGAAGAAGGAAAAGAGAAGGAACCTCATAATGTTACGGTTATGGAGAATTTCAAAGACAATGACATCAATGCCATGATTATCATATTGGACTCTATAAAAGACCACTTGATACCCTACATATCCCATCTTGACTCATCTAAGAAGATGTACGATGCCCTAACAAACCTCTTCTCAGTCAGAAACATTGGACAAGTAATGAGTCTGAAGAATGAACTCTGTGACATGAAAATGAATGATAATGACAACATAACATCATACTTTGTGAGAATCTCTCAGTTAATAGATCAACTACAAGCTATTTAAGAGATGATTTCAGAGAAGGAACTGGTAAATATAGTACTCAAAGGTCTTCCCAAGACATGGGATGCATTTTCCGCAAGCATGAACACAACGAAGGAGCATACTACATTTGAAGAACTTTGGACTTGTTGTGCACAAGAAGAATCAAGGATTAATGCAAAAGAGAAACCCCAAAAGAAATACGATGATCAAGCCTTCACAGCAAGGTTCAAGAATTTCAGGAATAAAAATAAGTTTGGCTCTAGGAAGAAACCAAATCAAGAGAAAGATATGTCAAAAATACAATGCTTCAATTGTCGAAAATATGGTCACTACAAGAATCATTGTCCTAAGTTAAAGAAAAGGAAGGAAACACACAAAGCATCAATTGTCGAAGAAAGGGAACCTTTGAAGAAAGGGAACCTTCAAAGAAGGTCAAGCAGGACAAAACAAACTTCTTCTTCTAAAACAAGGTAACGATATTCTTCATAGTTCTTGTACATACCATTCTTAAATAGTTTCTGAATATATCACGCATATCTATTTCTTATAAGATAAGATGTTCAAAGAGAAAATACACCTATGGAATAACAACAAAATAAGGATTGTTATCATGATGACTACAAGTCAGACAATACACATGAAAGGATGAAGTACATCAACAACCCATGGTAACAACTCATGTGGAAGCTATTACATAAGTAATAGATGCAAGATAAGCCAAAATCAAAATCAAACTTGAAGAAACCTAGAAGAAGTAAAAACATAAATAAGTCAGCAATAAAGAACAAATTGGAAAAGGACTTATGACACTTTGCAGAAGGCAATAATTCCAAAAGAAGAGCATGCATTCATTCATGAAGAAAGGATTAGGAGGGAGATAATCTTAAATAATACGATCCATTGAATACGATACCATGAAAAATAGCATGTGTTCAGTTTGAATTTAGAAGAAGTCTTCTTCGAAAAGAAGCCTTAAAGTATCCTTGGTTGTCCATCCAGACCCATGATACTATGATGAAAGGAATAAGTTGGAATCCTCAAGGCATGGAATCTATAGAAAACTCCATGGACCGAAGAGCTAAAGAGAAACATGAAGAAGAACATGAATATTCCAAGAGAGAAAAAAAAGACAGAAAAACCATTCATTATATCGAGAATGGTAAGACTACCAAGTAGAAGAAATGAAAGTTGTGATGAATAGTAGTGTATGGAAGACTTATGAATAAAATCATTGCGAGATCTAGAACCAAAGGTTCTCCCAGATGGAGGGAGAGGACCATGATGATAGCTTGCTCCAGACATACCTCTACATGAGCCATTATATCTTTTGCAATATCCATCGGTTGGAGTTTAACTCAGATAAATGTAAGGAATGTTATTAGAATAATTGAATAATAAGAGTATGTAGAGCCACCTCAAGGTTTTGAGGTATACCTGAAAGAGAGTCTTGTATATAGATGGAATAAGATCTCATACAGATTCAAACAACTTGGTGTAGAGCCTCCAATGGACAACAAAGCATGGCAAAAAATTTCTATAACAAAGATATTGTATTAGAATGGTTACTAAAAGGGTCATGATGATGGATTGCTAATTCATGACAAACTCTCATGATGGAAGAAGAAGTACCACTTGGATACGTTCCATTTTGACCCTTGCCATGATGTTATGAGATAGCAGGAAACAAAAGATGAATTGAACAATGGTATACTATATTGATCAGAGCTATATGAAGCCTTCAGAGAAAACCAATGTTCCAGAAAGACCGAAGTACATTGAGATCGAGCATTACATTCTCCGTGATGAATTACAGAAAAAAAAAGTGGTTCTCCAATATATATATCTCCACAGATGAGAAGATAAGCATATATTTTGGTAAGGCCTCTATCTAAGATGAAATAATTTGCATACTCAAGATGGAGCTCATGGAGATGACTTCCTTATTGAAAAATGCAGAGATGACTCCTAGGTTGGGAGGGATAATTGATGTGTTATTGATTTATGGACAGTCATTTTTCAGTTCGAAAAATGGTCCAGGATGAGAAGTTCCCTTTCCAGTTCAGAAAGTGGTTTGAGATTTCTGATGGATAGGCATTTTCCAGTTCGGAAAATGGTCCATATTGAACAGTCATTTTTGTAATGAAAATGGTTCGATGGATTGTTGATGTACCATAGACAATGATTCCCCTTGTGGCCAGTGTCAGGGAATGGTCTAGGATAGTCTTTTTTCTTGACAATCACTCTCAGTAGTGGTCAAGAAGAGTGGTCTGCATCACTAGATAGTCATTCTTTCAAAGCTCACAGTTGTGAGCAGTTTCAAAGAATGGTCGATTTTGAAGGTTGGTGTAGGACAGTCATTTCCTTAGGAAATGGTCCAGACATTCATTCCCTAGGGAGGATTCATTCTCTCCAGGTTTCACTTTGTTTAGTTCTATAGGAATGGCTCAGATAGGTGAATGGTTCAGGTTTAGCAATCAGGGACAGACATTTCCTAGGGAATACTCATTCTCTCCAAGTTTCACTTTCTTTAGTGCCAGATGAATGTCCCATATAGGTGAATGGTCTAGGCTCATAAATCAGGACAACTATTCTTCCTTGCTTGAGAAGAATAGTCCAAATAGCCCATCATTGATGTTTTACTCTCTATGGGTAGATTCTCTTCCAGATCTCACATATGTGAGTGGAAGAATGGCCCAGATGACTCTGTTTATATTATGATATTGTTTCTGTGAAGGTTGATATCAAATGATATGATTTCCATGGAGACTGTATGTCTCTGGACAATATATGTATGCTACTGTGGTGGATGTGCTCCATCGATTGTGACTATATGTCATTGATCAAGTAGCTATGTGCTACTTGGTGTGGTAGTGTACCACTAGATTGTAGTTGTATACTACTATGGATAGACATAATTGTGTTCTATTGAATGACATTGTCCTAATTTCCCTTGTAAACTATAAGAAGTATTGAAAATGATTATCATCTAGATGGATGATCATTGTACTGATGGACATAGATTCTCCAGTCAGGAAATGGTCCAGAAAATCTATTCTTCTAGGACATATGCTCGGATTAGAAGAATGGCTTTTGTATCACTCCTTGGAGTGAGTGACTTATTCAACATCATGTCTGATTACTCAGATGGAGTATGGTTTCGAGAGATGATGCAGTTGATGTTGTCAGGGGACATTGATAGTGATGATGATGTTCATGATCTAATCATGAGATAGTCTATATGACTATGATGATGCTACCGGTTGAATGGTATGTTTGTGCTCAAGACCATTTCCTTAAATACCTCCCTAGCTAGGAGGGAGTGTTGATATTATGGTAGCTTCAGGAGGTATTTACCTCCACATGTAAACCTAACGAGAATAGAATATTCTGGGAAGAAAGAAGAAACCCTAAATAATTGATTAAGAACCTTATAAGACAAGTTAGCTCAACAAAATGATTTGTATTAGGTTATTAGCCTCCAAGAGAAGAATTCGGCTAAAGGAAATGTTATATACTAAGTAATTAGCACCCAGAATAAAAAGTCGACTTAGGCAATATAGAAGAAACAATATAAATATAGGAGGCGAGTCTTCATTATGGCCAATATTCTAATAACTACAAAAGTACACTTGTGCTCATTGCAGTTGGCCAGTTTGTGCGCATGTCTTGGGAGCAACAGTTGTCGATAGTTTTGCAATCTGCATTCTCGGTTTTTTGGGTTGGACTCTCTAATCAATTTCTTTTATTCTTTCTTGCTGTTATATCCTTGGAGAGAGGTGTTGCACCTTTGTTTGGCTATTAAGCCTAGGGTTTTCTTCCAGAATCATTCTTTGTCAAGGTTAAGGTGCTTGGGGGTGGATTCGGATTTTGGTTGGGTGACAATATTGTTATATTGTCTATGATTAAACGAGCACATCCATTACTTTCTAACACTTAATCGTCACATCTCTTATCAAAGATAAGCTGCCACCATTCTAGCAAGTCTTTTACTTTGTATTTTTACAATATATTTACATTTATTTCATTAATAGAATTCATTTATTACTGTATTTCTATATTTCTGGTAATATCTATGTGCACTTCATTGTAATATCTATGCTTCCATTTCATTCTAAAAATAATCCGGATTAGTGGTATCAAAGTAGGATGCTCTTGATCGTTTTTCCGTACATGTTCTGAGCAAGGTCCGAGTATATCAAGTTGGGTCTCGATCTTGTCTCTCTTGAGGAAAATATCTCTCGCATGCCCAAGAAACCCTCCATGGTGGAAGAAAATAAAAACAACAGAGCATGCGATTCTATTAACCTATGGCTTGAGAAAGCTCTCGCGCGACAGAGGGACGAAATGATGGAGAATTTTAACCACATTTGTTATCACTCCAGGAAACTCTCCTAGGCTGTAAGTCAGAGATGCCTGGTAACTCAATCTTTTTGGAAACTATTTTCTCAATAAATGATGTGGTTTTTTGGATCAAGATGAATATCTAGGGGATGGACTATGTCTTTAAGACTGTCTAGTAATATCAAATATCACAAGGCCTTCTAAGAATGCAATCAGACAGGAGTTGATCAAATAGAACAGAAGATAGCTTTTGAACCAGATTATACTCATATAGACAATAAGCACAATGGGTTTAAAAACTAAGACAATAACTTATAATTCTCAACTTAATCAATCAATTAGTGAGATGACAGTCACATGATGATTGAATAAGCATCGATAAAGAAAACATTCACTCATAAGATATCATAGAATAGAGGAGAAAGGTCTAAAAACACAAATGAAGGAAGCTTGCAATGTTTCATATATTAAGAATGAGTCTCAATTATAGTAGCAACATATAGAACCCAAAATCGAACCTTTGGTTCATATTCTATCCTAAGATTTATAGCTTTACAAAGTAGTTTTGAGATCCTGAAAACATGGATCAAATCAGCTAAAAATAGTAAGTCAAAATCTGATTACAAAAGATGAGGGATGATCCCCAAAAGTGAGGTCAATCCCAGATTTTCTGGTCCTTCTCTCTTGTTGAGTGCTGGTGTAGTGTAGGATAGCCTCCCAAGGCTGACTGATGACTCTTCCAAGAGACAAAATTCGAATTCACTGAGGTGTGCCAAAATCCATATATTTTTGCCTTTGAAAAATGTACCAAAATTGATTACAACACCTCTTCTTTGCCTTATCCATCAAAGTAACCATTGGATCTGACTTGATAATTCACCACCTGTCTATTCCAAGAGGTTTCATCTCATTCTGATTCGAAAATTCCTGATCTGGGCGAAAATTCAAGTATTTTGGTCATTACAGGCTTTCAGTGGTTAACATAGAAGACTTCTGGGTGGATTAACTACCGAAATCACTACTTTCGGTGGTTAATGAACAGTCGTCATGTTCGCCTAAACCACCGAAAAGGAAGGTTTTACATAAATAAACTGCCTTGGGAAAAATCAAATTTCTCAATGATGGACAGTCTGTTTTGCATGCTTGAATAGTCGATCGACATCTACAAATCCTAATCTTTCCAATGGTTCTTTCAAATATGCATTTGGAGCCCGAGAAGCTAGTCAAATGTTCCCTACAATATTAGGCATCATTCATGCAAAAATGTCAGTGCATTTTTTATCGTTAACATCTAGCTCCAACTGGGATGGAGACCTCCCTGCGAGGTTTCCAAGAACCTGGCAAACCCTGTGCCTTTAGTTTTGGGCATGGAGTCATTTATCCTTTACAATTTATCATCTGGATATTTCCTACTCAACATCATCAAGTGCCATGCCTCAGTTACTGTTGTCTCACCTTCCGTCTGTGTGGTAAGTTGGTGATGTGGAGTTCATCCTTCCAAGGGTCTTTATATTGATATCCGAAGATGAAATTCGAGTTGGGTGATGTGTCTTTTGATCCCTGATATTTTTCCTTTTAAAAAATGACCAAATATAGTCAAAAAAACTTCTTTTTGACTCTCTTCTTCAAGAGTAGTGTTTAGACTTGATTTGATAATTCATAATCATCCTATTCCAAATATTTCACATCATTCCAACTTGAATATCTCGAATCTGGGCAAAATTTTGAATATTCTGGTTAAAACAGCTTTCTTTGGTTAATAGTATTTGGATTTAAGCACCTTATCCACTGAAATCACTTGTTTTCGGTGGTTAATGAGCATTGGAGGGCTCGCCTAAACCACCGAAAAACATAAGTATTTCAAAAATCAAAATATCAAAATTCTGATTACCTGCGTGTTTGTAAATGACTTCAGGGATTCTTAGATGAAGCTACTTTCTCTCTGACTAAATCTGTAATCTCCTCCTGATGGGTTTCATCTTGCAACTCTCCTTCCATAGAAGTGGCAATTTGAGCAAGGGCCTCTAATCCAAGTGGTCTAGCTGCTGGGACTGCTTGTTCCTTCAACTGCAATCTGAAAATTCTGAATTTTCTATACAAATCTTCATTCTCTTTCATTAGTAGCTTGTTTCTTACAGAGTCCGTCTATAAATACAGTACAAGTATAAACATCGGGTTGTTGACCCATGTATTAACCCTTTGTTTGTCATTTCTGAATAGAGTTCATAAGCTTGACTGAACAGGTTACAACTTACCAGTTTCCGAAGAGGGTAATTGTAATTGGGAAAATCAAGCATCAATCCATGATGAGTAGCATAGCTTAAGGTGCTCAAGGTCTCTGCCTTTTGGTGGCTAATGAACAATTGAAATGTTCACCTAAGCCACCAAAACTTGTAACTTAAAAATAGTTTAAAAATGTGTTACCTCTCTAAAATCTTCTGCAGTCTAAGAAAGGACTTCCAAGCTAGGATTTCCTTTGGGAAAAAACAAGCTTGATAGAAGGCTCTTCATGCTCCCTTGTTGATCACATTTCATAAGGTTTCTGCATCTTTTATCGTGACTTAAAGCATCATCACTGGTGCTTCTAGAATTTGATTTCAATCTGTCAATCTCTTTAACTGTTTTTTTCCTCTCCATCTAATGCAATGTCCTCCATGCTAATAATTACTTTAGAATCTTTCCTCGAAACGAACCAATACTGAACCAGTTCCATTTAGAGATATCCCTTTTAACTTTCCTTTCCATGAACAACCTTCAGATTTTGAATTCATTTAGCATTCCTTCACGCTGATGGCTACTTTTGCAAAAGCTTCCAGAATGAGTGCAATACTCTGTTGTTAAAGATATCTCAGGATTCATGGGGAATAAATGGCCTTATGTGCTAAATATGTACGGGTATGGTCTTTTCTCCATCATGTTTTTCCCACCCATAGCCAAATAAAAAAGAAACCAGAAGTATTTAACTGTTTCAGCAAGGAAAATCTTTCCATGTGATCATCTTGTGGGTGGGATTCTACATCTGCTATGTGACTAGTGAACTCATATTCATAACTAGAACATCCGATCCAACGGTTGATAAGTGTGGAACAGTGTCATGATTGCCTCCGGGAAAAGTACTTTCTGGTGCAGAATGTATAGGTGTAAACGATGAGAATGGCACTGTTTCTGCAGCCACTTTTGCATCTGAACTCTGTACAATTGTTTCCGTAGGAACTGACGGAAGATCTAAATCATCAGAATCTGAATCTGAGATAGAACCCTTGCTAGGAGATTTTATTGGAGGAAGATGATCTTTTTCATCTAGAAGAGGCATTTTTGACTCATTGAAAAACTGAGTGGGTCCATCTAGCAAATCTTCATGCATCTTGAATAATTCAGCTTCTGTGTTCGAGGGATCCCACTCTACTTCATGTTGTTCAGCTATCTCTTTCAGTAACTTAAATTTCACCTCAGCAGAAGGAGCACGGACTGAAATCTTTTCAATGATCTGGCGATTAACACCACAATCAGGCCTAGGTTATGATGCAACCACAACAAATTTCTTGCCATACTTGACAGCAAACATACTTTGAACTATATGTAGTTCTGTCAAGTCAGAACATCTTAGAGAAGGAAAACATAAACTGGCAATAGCCTCCCACAAATCCAGAGGGCATTCTTTCTGAGATTCAATAATAGGAAGGCGAACAACCACAAGTTCAGAGAAGAGTTCGACAATTTCATATGCGTCCATAATATTTTGCTCCTGGGTGATATGCTCCACCCGGATGCGAGCAGTGGCTTCTTGCCCAGTCTGGAGAAGTTGTGCAATCTCCCTTCACATTTGCTTTAGTTGGACCTCCCTCTTATTCCTTAGCAATTTAATATGTGGAATAGTGAGCTTCAATGCAGTTTTGCATTTTATTCTTTTGAAGCCTTTATTGAAGAATGAATCTAGCATTGACATCTTGGTTCAATATGCCACGGAAATTCTAAAAACCTGTAATCAGAATTTGAGGCACCAATGGTGAGACGTACACCTGTATCATTGAGTTTACTCTATAAACTAGAATTTCGACCATCTGTTACCCTTTGAACAAGACTGAAGTTGCAAATGCGTGCCGGTATGAGAAGTTTACGGGCCGTTTTGCATTGATAACCATCAGAGAACTTAATGCACAATTGAATGGAGTTTGAGACACCTCCGCATTGCTCCATGATGTAATGCAACTCGTGGTTGATCTGGCTGATCCGATGACAATTCACATGTGAAATCCATTTAGTTATGAAGTGTTGTATCATGAGAGTCTATGCCATATCAACCTGGATGTGAACTGACAACCCGTTCATATACATGATGTTTCAGCAGTTATTCACCAACAAATAATAATGATAACCATAAGAATTTGCACCAATAATCTTTCTTCTCTGTGGATTATAATAATGAACAGGCTCACAGGCTCGCTTAACGTTTGGCGTGTGCAAGAGCATGAAAGTTTAAATTTTGAATGTGATAAGATTTTTGGTGGTTAAGAACTTTAATGAAGCCAAGTCTGTGTGTTCATTTGTAACAACAAATATATCAACGCAGACACCTGCTTGAACAGCCACAACAGCCAGATCTTTGTAAAATGGAGTCTGTTCTGGAAGCAATGCATGGTCAGCATCTTCACCCTTGCGAGAAACCTTCAAAATTATAAATGAAACTTCCTAATAATGCCATTAAATATCATCTATCATTAGGAACCCTTCTCATGGCATTCAGATTAAGAAAAATTGGATCTGTACAAAATTTGTAGCATTCTGCCCTGTTTTTATGCTTTTGGTAGTTAAAGAGACAAAATTTGAAGACGTTAACTGCCAAAAGCTATACCTTTTGGCAGCTAATGAACAGTCATTTGTTCGCCTAAGCCACCAAAAGTTGTAACTTCAACCAAACTTTAGAAACTCAAAACATTTCCTTACTTCATTTATACTGAGAAGATTTTGGCTGCTTTGACGATGTTCCAGTCTTTTTTACAGGTCTGGTTTTTTCTCTCTTATGAGATGAAGATTTAATTTATACTCATGTATGTATCATTTTTCACAGCCCTCATTAGGAGAGGCAAAAGGGTGATCTGAAGGGACAGAGCCATATACTAAAGTTGGAACTTTTGGATGAAGAAACTCCCTTTCAGTTTGAGGAGGCAGCTTCATCGCATTTGCCAAATTCTTCTCATCCATCCCTACAACTTATTCAAACTATAATAAAATGATGAACACAAGTTCCTACTGCAAACTACTAAACTGAAAAGGATCTCATGCTCGATGACGAGCTTATTTTCTATCTATTCCTACTCTAACCAGTAAAGGCAGATTGATCAAGTAAAACTGAATTTCCAATGAAGCCAAGTAAGAAACTGATTTACTGATATCTTGTTTGATCTTGACTTGAAAAATATTAGAAACCATAACATACAGAAATGGAGCTTGATAGGGCAGCAGAACCAACCTTCCTTCAAAGACAGATTGACATATGTTCTACTCAAAGACTCATAATATTCATCAAAAGGATCAGTGAAGCTGTAAAGAAAAACCTCTTCCTGTTGTTTGAGCTGAAAATAAAAAAATCTCTGGGTATTCTCTTTCCCATGAAGACTGGCACTTTCAGCTATCTGTAAATCTGAAAATGGTTGTAGACTGATTTCTGTAATAATCATGGATTGTTTGATATCTGCTGCAGATTCTAGATCAAGAATGATAAGTATCGATGGTGAAGGAAAGAACAACTGCTTCTGAATTTCTTGGGATACTGACTTTATATCAGCAACTTCTTTATCAAAATCTGAAGCCTCCTTAATCCCATAGTCAAAACTATAAGAGGCATTTGAATCAATGACAAATGTGTTTATAATATGACTATCACCAACATCTTTACAATCAGAATAAATGCTAACTGAATGTTGGATGTGGAATGCAGATTCTTTACAACAGTTATCAAAAATAAGATCAGCTGAGTAAAACTTCTCGTAATATGAATTGAAAGCCACATGAAAATCCTTCAGAGAATGGATACTAAGATTAGGAAGAGATTGACACGATTCATGAGAATTTTCTTCTAAAGAAAATTTGAACAACTTGATCAAGACATCTTCATGAACAAAACCATGTTCAAGCATGCACTTATGAAAATTGAATAAGTGCTCACCAGGATGATCATTCTTGCTTCCTCTGAATCTCGGAAGATAATCATCCCATTCAATTATAGTCGACACTGGATGTGGAAAACCAGCTATATCTGAAAAATCAGAGAAAACGTACCTCTTAGCTAAGATCTTTTCCATTTCATACCAGTGGAGTCACCAACGGATTTCTGAACAATGGAGTCGCCACTGAATCATCCCTTCATGGAGTCGCTAGATAGATAATTACAACCAAATGATGTCCAAGATTTGTCTATCATCAAAGATGGATCTTTTCGTCTCCCAAGGAAGCTGAGCTTCGATATCCTCTCCCCGGCAACGGCACCAATTTGTTATCACTCCAGGAAACTCTCCTAGGTTGTAAGTCAGAGATGCCTGGTAACTCAATCTTTTTGGAAACTATTTTCTCAATAAATGATGTGGTTTTTTGGATCAAGATGAATATCTAGGGGTTGGACTATGTCTTTAAGACTGTCTAGTAATATCAAATATCACAAGGCCTTCTAAGAATGCAATCAGACAGGAGTTGATAAAATAGAACAGAAGATAGATTTTGAACCAGATTATACTCATATAGACAATAAGCACAATGGGTTTAAAAACTAAGACAATAACTTATAATTATCAACTTAATCAATCAATTAGTGAGATGACAGTCACATGCAGATTGAATAAGCATCGATAAAGAAAACATTCACTCATAAGATATCATAGAATAGAGGAGAAAGGTATGAAAACACAAATGAAGGAAGCTTGTAATGTTTCATATATTAAGAATGAGTCTCAATTACAGTAGCAGCATATAGAACCCAAAATCGAACCTTTGGTTCATATTCTATCCTAATATTTATAGCTTTACAAAGTAGTTCTGAGATCCTGAAAACATGGATCAAATCAGCTAAAAATAGTAAGTCAAAATCTGATTGCAAAAGATGAGGGATGATCCCCAAAAGTGAGGTCAATCCCAGGTGTCCGATTTTCGTCGCGCTTCTCTCTTGTTGTTGAGTCTTTGGCAGTGAGGGATAGCCTCCCCAAAGGCATTGCATTGACTCTTCCAAGCTCTTGTTGAGTGCTGGTGTAGTGCAGGATAGCCTCCCAAGGCTGACTGATGACTCTTCCAAGAGATAAAATTCGAATTTGCTGAGGTGTGCCAAAATCCCTATATTTTTGCCTTTGAAAAATGTAGCAAAATTGATTACAACACCTCTTCTTTGCCTTATCCATCAAAGTAACCATTGGATCTGACTTGATAATTCACCACCTGTCTATTCCAAGAGGTTTCATCTCATTCTGATTCGAAAATTCCTGACCTGGGCGAAAATTCAACTATTCTGGTCATTACAGGCTTTCGGTGGTTAACATAGAAGACTTCTGGGTGGATTAACTACCAAAAGCACTACTTTCGGTGGTTAATGAACAGTCGTTCTGTTCGCCTAAACCATCGAAAAGGAAGGTTTTACAGAAATAAACTGCCTTGGGAAAAATCAAATTTCTTAGTCATGGAGAGTCTGTTTTGCATGCTTGAATAGTCGATCGACATCTACAAATCCTAAGATTTCCAATGGTGCTTTCAAATATGAATTTGGATCCCGAGAAGCTAGTCAAATGTTCCCTACAATATTAGGCATCATTCTTGCAAAAATGTCAGTGCATTTTTTATCATTAACAACATCCTTCAATGTCTGTCGATAGTAACAGGTGAAAATTCATCAAGTTTCCACTTTGAAGGAAGATATCCCTTCAAGGTACAAGTTAATTTTGATATTCTTGTATTTGAAGGTCAGATAGATGCGAATGCCTTAAAAAAATGTTTAAATCTCCTAAAAGGTTATTTATTTGTTCAGAATTTTCCGGCAGAGAAAAGATCACCTTCGCACTCCTCAAGTCTCTCCCCCATGTTAAATATTGGTGGGAAACTTACTAGGAGAAAATTTCCATAGAGGAATTTGGAATATATGGGGCCAAGCCCACTTGGGATTATTTTGTAGATGCGGTCAAGGAACAATATTACCCGATTGAAAACTATGAAGACTAGTACATGAGATTGACCACACTGCAGCAAGAGAAGAGACAAAAAATGTTGGAGTTCACAAATACTTTCCATACCTTGCACACCAAGCTGGGTATCAAAGAATCTGAGCAACATCTAGTTCTGAACTATCGTGGGGCTCTGCATAGGTACATCGAGACCGAAATGGATTTCCTAAACATCTCATCATTGGGAGTTTCCTATAGATATGCTGTCAAAATCGAGCATAAATTTAGGCACTAGAACAAATGGGAGTTAGGGTCTGCAAATCCACAACAACCAAAGCATGATAAATATGACCCTAACCAACAACCTCGTGACAAATAGTCCAAGACACATAAAAATAAGTGTAAATGAAAGACGAATAATGACACTAGGAAGTTGTGCGAATTCCAAAAAAGCCCCTGGAACAACACCGATGAATGTCACTCAAAACAATCATTGGTGGCTGAGATCAAATATAAGGAGTCGAATCCTGATTCATAATTTGATCCAAAAAATAATGAAAAAGATAGATCATCGACGCAGACCCCGCTGCTATTATTATGACCAGAACAATTCAACCAGAAGAACCAATAGATCCTGAAGAGGGGGAGAACCTCTTCCATTCACAGATGTGGGTGAAGGGGATCCCGTTGCATTTCATTGTTGATAGTGACAACCAAAAGAACCTCATCCCAACTGAGATCATCAAACATGTGTGGTTGTCAAAAACACCACACCTGCAACAATACAACATCAGTTGGCTTCACTAGAGACAATATCTCCATGTCATCCAATAGTATCACCTGTCTTATGGAATCCAACCCTTCAAAGATGAGGTAGGGTGTGATTTTTCCCCTCTCGATGTTTATGATGTTGTTTTGGGCCAACCATATATGTGGAAACATCATGTTGTTTATGATTCTTGACCTCATAGTGTCATTATTAATTTGGGGGTCAGCTCTACAAGATATCCTAGGCATTTCAGACTACTATTCCACCAAAAACGTGTCGCAAGATAATCTATCATACTACAAAATTTAGCCTCTTCACAATTTGTTCAATAGATGTATAGAAGGCCACTGCAACCACTTTAGCCTCAACACCTTCTATCCTTTAGAAGCAGATTTCATAAGAGAAAGAAGATAGTGTTTCTTCACCTATTATGGTGCCTACACAATGCCTCGTCAAGCATAGAGACAACAAGTTGGTGGAATAGATTCAACCCTGACAACAATAGGTTCTTGACATCCTTCCATAGAACCAAAAAAACAACTTCTCCAGCAAGGCACGTAGCTCCTAAGGGGGTAGGACTGATCCAGGTGGATATTGGTGGCCACCCACCTGTTCCAAATTCAAACTCGCTCATCTTGAAAGTTTTTAGTTCAACACATTTCTCTGTAATGGGGAAATTTCTTTGTAATTGTGGGTTCTGCACTTTCGGGGTTGTCCTGAAGCCCTACATAACATCTAGGTGGATAATGGTAGCCTCCCACCTATTCGAACTAGCTTAGTTTGGATGTTTTCATGTCATTACATCTTTGTGTACTTTCAAGGTCATTTTAGGGCCCTAAACATTGTTTTCTTGGATTTCCATAGACAAATTGAAGATAAAGTTGGAGTTTGATGGCATAATTCGTAGTTCTCAAAAATACCTTTCACACGAGCTATCACACACCTAAAATGGAGATCATATGCAAAAGTTACGACCCCGGGAAGTTGATGTACTAACTTACCCCAACGAGGCCCACATGACTTTTGGAACTTCATCTCCTAGGGTTGCGTTTTTGGATGTCTAGGACTTTGTCATTCATGTTTATTATAAAAAGGCCTTCAGAGCCTCATTGTACTCATCTTCTTATGAATGAGCGTAGGCATCACATCTCTTCTCAGACATAAGTTTCCACCGTTCTAGCAAGTCTTTCCCTCTGTATTTTTACAGTATCTTTACATTTCTTTCATTAATAGAATTCACGTATTATTGTATTTCTCTATTTCTAGTAATATTTATGTCCACTTCATTGTAATATCTCTTCTTTCATTTTGTTTCGAAAATAATCTGGATCAGATTTTCATCCACAACATTATACAACGAGATTCCCAAGTAGTAGAGGAATTGCAAGAAACATAAGAACGTGCCAATTAGAGGCATCATAAATGGCACACACCATTGGTTTTTCAACCCAGTGGTCGAGTTTGGCTATTACTAGACAAGCATCACTTTTGATGGAAACATCATAAGATCCACCCTTTGCGTTATGGTCCATACACCATGCTTAAAATAATTGGCGAGAATCCTTATCGCTTGGACTTGCCACCACAACTTGGCATCCATGTTGTGATCAATGTCAACAATATCAAGATATTTGAGCCACCACCGCTTCAGGAAACCATCATGTTACATCATCTGGTAGAGAATATATGGTATTTTCAGCCTCCTCTGCTCGCAAACACCATTCTAGAATTCATTATGTTCGAGAAAAGGAATAAGGGAAACTCCAACAGAAAAATATTGGAAAGGGAAAATAATTCTCAAATGGATTTATTCCCATGCAATAACTATAGATTATAGTCGATATCGAGCTGGAGTAAATTGTTCCTCTTGAATCCCTTGATTTAATGTCAAAGAATTTCTCGTAGCTATGCGATAGTATTCATCCTCATCTTCTATCGATAATAGATAAATGATATGTTCTTCTCTCGATCTCTCAGATATCTTATATAATGGAATTTGTAAAGAACTACAATGACCAATCTTTGCATGAATAGATAATTATGCAACACTTCCAACATTAATTTCTTCAGATGTATCAATTCGAAAAATATTCTCATGATAACTAGGATGAATATCCTGTGTCTAAAAACTAGGAGTTTGCCCTGTACTCTTGTAATTGTAACACTCGTCAGCAACAATATGTTTCCTACCTTGTGGGCCACAAGAGCCAGACACCTGCGTAGTCCAAGTGGATGTCTCCAACAACATTGCATGTTCTTTCTCTCACTTGTTGACAGAACCATGAACACTTCTAGATCTAATCATGGATGAATTGGGCCATTAGAAAGGGTGTCCATCTTCTTTCACCATTCAACATGAGGATGTATAGCTATTTCTATTGTAAACTGCCCTCATAAGTCCAGCGAATGAGGGAAGTTCCTAATAAATAAATAAATAGCATGCTATTTTCATCATAAAGTTAATTAATAAAAAGTGAAACAACGTGTTTTTCTCTTTCGTTCTTTTAGTATTTATATTTATACAACTTTTATTTCTTGTGTACCAATCTATCATGAGGCTGCATTTTTTAATTTTGGAAATTAAATTGAAAATCAAAATAATACATAATCTTGTTAATAATTTTATAGCATTATCATTTCAGTTATATTATTGAAGTGATGGATCACATATATCACCTTTTTTTTTTACCATTTTATAGGATTACTACGCATCTTTTGCCAACAGTTAAACTATAAATATTTTGAGCAATATTTAATGACTCATTATCCGAATTTAAAATATCATCAAATAGACTCTTTATCACCTCTTTAATTTTTTTTAATAAATATTTTATAATGATATATGACAGCTCATGTTCTACATGTGAAATAGCTAACAACGGAAAAGAAATAAGAATAACCGTGGGTTTATTGCAAAGTCGGATAAATTAGTTCATACAAAACCATTGATATCTATAACATTTCACCACATTTTCGTAGTCATGACATGTTCTTATTTTATAATTTTAATTAAAAAGAATCTATAATAATGAAATATATATTCATTTTAATTTAAAAATAAAAATAGATATTAAAATATTAATTTTTTTTATAAAAAAATCTATAATAATGAAATATATATTTATTTTTAATTTAAAAATAAAAATACATATTAAAATATTAATTTTTTATTTTTTATATAAAAATAAATATATTTTTATTTTTAATTTAAAAATAAAAATAGATATTAAAATATTATTATTTTTATTATTTTTTTTTATAGAAAATATTATATCAAGTAGATTTAACATTAAACAATCATCATCCAAATTACCTTTAATACCTAATAATATTACGATTTTTTTTTAATTAATCTTTACAATGATTCAGTGACTAATATATTTGTAGCTAACTTTTAATCCATTTGGGAGAATATTTAATAGTAACGGTAACTTTTGAAGTCCCAGCGCCTCAGCAAAGTCATAGAACGATGCATTCCAAGGGTTCTTCAATAATGAAACTTCACAGAGGATTCTCTTGTGCGTAGGAGAGAATCGTGAGCCCTAAGTCTAAGTCCTTTTCAAGCCAAGGTTCTCCGAGGCTGATACAGCGGATTCTCTCATGCTAGTGGGAGGAACCCTAAACCCTACATTCGGACCGGCTCCAAGAACTTTTAGTTAGTCTTCCCTGTCTTAAGCCGTGTTAAACGCTCAAGCTGCACGGCCTTAAAACCCTAACGAACTAGTAGCACGCTCATTTATGGTCTTAAACCCATAGGTAAGTCATAGCACAATTGGTCTTGTCGTTCAATCCGATATGCCCTGCTCCGTATATTATTTGAACTTTCGACATCTGCATTTCGCAATTCGACAGACGAGAGAGACAGAGATAGCAATAGGCAAAAGTGAGACCATCCGGTTTGACCTCCTATAGTGGCTGCTATCCTATCCGTCCGACTCATGAAGAACCAACCAGAAATAAACCAAGACGAGATGAAGGCAGAGGAGAAAGCGGGGCCGACGATTCCCGAAGAAAAAACTGGCATGCTGATTCGGCCATCCACTTCTACACCAGGTATACCTTCTTCATCACAAAATTTTGGAAACCTTATCGACATTTTTGGCCTTGGTCCGCTCTCTGATACAGATCTGGAGTCTATTTCCAACTATAATAAAGAGTCTTTTATTAGCATTCACAATAGAGCTCTGGAAAAATTCTCTAGAATCGCCATTGGAGAATATGCCTGCATGTCTGACAGATTCGATGGATTCGATCTTGTTCAAACCCAGTATAAGCATTTAGGACGGAGCCGTGATCTCATTGTAGTTCCTCTTAGTGACTTGCTCTTTTGGGAGAGGAATGAGTTGAGAGTTATGTATGGGGAGCTCTGCGTTGATCCCTTTAGGTTCGGGAGAATATATACTGTCATGAAAGAGGCGGACACCGAGGATGGGATTGCTCTGTCGATCGTTGACCCAGATTGCTTTTCCACGGATCAATCATATGCAACAAGGGCTTACCCAAAGGGCACCAAAATTGCTCTAAAGCAGCCTCGCTTGGTTAAATCCCTTGATGGCTTTATGTGGCTTAACGTCGACAATCCGGGGTCAATCGTGAGAATAGAGAGGTTCCCCGAAAGCACCCAAACAAAATTCCGGCATTGGTTTGACAGTGGACGACGCGCGCATGATACCCAAGACTGGGAGGCATGTGTCCGGAATTACACAAAATGCGAAATAATCTTTTCGGCAAGCGGAAGCGAAACCCTTGATATGGATCGGATGACACTTCGTTTCCAATTGCACTCCAAGAGAGCGCGGGCGTACATTGAGCTTGCCCGCTATTATGAAGCATTCCAAGACGCGGTGACCTGCTGCACCATCGACGATTATTTGGGTGTTTCTCTCGAAATGTTGATGCAAGGATCACGCCTACGAATTGAATCACTTATATCTTTAGGGAGATATAGGGATGCTTACTCGTTCTTGAAGGACGTTTTATTGGACAACGACCCCGAAGAAACTAAATCTCTCGTCCAGTTCTATGGGGAAAAGTGTATCGAATATTACCGTATGGGCGAAGCCATAGTGGGGATTCCAGAAAGACTAAGAGATTGCATTCCAGATGCTGATTACATCGGACCTGTAGTGGTAAAAGAATCGGGCAAAGGACAGGGCAGAGGACTGTTCACTACCGAGTTTGTGAAAGCCGGAACAGTGTTGCTTATTTGCAGGGCTTTGGCCAGGTGCGATTATCACAGTTATCCATTGAAGGACGCTGCTATAGTTAACAGTCTTGTTCGGAATGTACGAACTGCGATCAGCCACGAAAGAGATCATGTACAGCTGTTATTCCTTTCCTTCGATCCTTCCAGCGGCAACCTCTTCAAAACACACGCTCCTAAATTGCCGGAGTTCGCAAATAACGATGTTGAAAGTGTGCCTATTTCAACGAAGATGCGTATCCGTGAAGAATATCATAAGCTTCGCAACGAAGGTATCCTCCGTATCTTAAGGACGATTGCGTTTGATGATATGTCTCCAGAAAACATAAAGAACTGGATGAATCATGCTGAAAATAAGCGTTACCACGGCATTTGGCTGATTCCGTCCCTCCTCAACCATTCTTGTCTTCCGAACGCCTCCAGAATCAATGTCAGCGATGTTATGAGTATTCATGCGACCAAGGACATCAATAAGGGCGAAGAGATCACCATCCCCTATTTCAACGTTCTTCGTCCATACCATGTTCGCCAAGCTGTTTGCAGGAGGTGGGGATTCTCCTGTTTCTGTGAACGATGCCGGTTAGAAGGAACCGTAATCCGTCTTCATGATCCGAAAAGGATTTATGAAAAGTTCCTTCGGGCCTTCTTGGAAGCCGGTAAGTCTGTGACCAACGCGGATGGTGACAAGAATAGCATAGACATGGAGGCCATGGGCAAGCTTTCTGAGGACCTGGATGGCTGGTTGGAATCTCTGGGAGAGTTGTTGGGAGGGCGAGGTTCAATGTGGATTCGGTCTTCGTTTATTCTCCTCTATCTTGCCCGGCTCCGCCTAAATTTAGATGAATACGATCTCCATAAATATGAAGAAAACTCTTACAGAAAATATCTGTATAATCTAAGAAGTGTCAAAGAAGCACTGCTTGGCACTTGCCCTGGTGACATTCGACGTCTGCTTTTAGATTCCAGAGACATGGCAACCTACAAACAGATTGCGGCCATCCATCCTGAGTGTGACGGTTTTTATCAACGCATCCCCCAGCTCAAGAAATCTTGTGATTCTGTATACGGGTGCCAGAAGCAAAAGATTGTTAAGGCTATTCTTCGTAACCTTCCGAATAGTTTTATCTTGTGAGACTTTTATAGTTAAGGCTATTCCTTTTACCCTTTTGAATAGTTTTATATTGTCAGACTGATAGTTATTTCACTCATGGGTTCTTTATTTTTACTTTAGCAATCTGCCCTAATATCTGGATATGGAGTGGCAGCCCATTCCTTCTCGTCTGTGCTGATTGCCAAAGTTTTTTGTTATTTAATGAAAAGAATACCGTTACGAATCAATATTCTGTTGCTTTTTCCAATTTATCAGGAATTAAACATAGTTGATTGATCTTGTTTGAGCTTATACTTAAGAGTGGTCTGTGTAAATTCAGTATTTCCCTTAAGACGTTCAGGGGAAGTTGGTCTTTCCAACTAGAGTCAAAATATTTTAAAACTGAAGCTATATTTGTTAATTGTAACCAAGACATTGTATCTGCATGTCACAACAGGCTCATTTTGAGGATCTGACTAATTCGTTCAGGTTAATTGGTTATTTGCCATTTTTTTGTTTTTCAATCTTCCGGTATTCCATTAGCGTAATTTTAAATATTTTATATTTTTTTAAGTGTAACCAAGATGGTATCTGCATGTTACAACAGGTTCATTTTGAGGATCTGAAGCTTCGGTTCAGGTTAATTGTTTATTTTCGTTTTTTAGCTTTTCAATATTTTGAATCAAATTTACCATCTTATTTTAAATGGAATTTATCATTTTAAATCTTGACGTTGGCTTGAGTATTCCATTAGGTTAGGAATTATGATTTTGATCTCTGTCGTTGAATTCTGTATGTCAAACGTAATATAGCTAATTTATGTTGTTGCTGTAAGGTAAAATCATTGATTTTTTACTAAACTGTAATTGCAATTGTTCGGCAATTTTTTAACATGGTTGTTTGAAAATGACACAATTATACACACTAGCACAGTTACTCAAAACCATGGTTGATGAAAGTTGAAAGGCGGACAGAAAATGAAATGTACAGTCAAAAAATAAAACATATAATCAGAAAATGAGCGTCTACAGTCAGCACAGTCAGCGTGCTAAATCCAAAGTTTAATCATTTAAACGTGGCAATCATATAGTGCTACAGTAATTTATTAATATGATTAGGTAAATGTTAAAAGGTAAACAAGGAAGTTATGAAGAGGAAATCACATTCATTGATTTGAGAGGACGACTAAGAATATGCCAGCATTTTCAAAAGTACAAGGAAGTTATGAAGAGGAAATCACATTCATTGATTTGAGAGGACGACTAAGAATATGCCAACATTTTCAATTGTTAACCATCAAATTGAAATTTTAAATTAAAAGATGATTAATTGTGCTCATTATCAATAAGTATACGCCTTTCAACTTAACTAGTACTCCACTAGGATAATTGATATTGATGAATGTAACATCATCACTAGACAGAAGTTGAATAAAATAAGAAAAGGGATTTGTTTACAATAAGAGAAAATGTGTTGATCTTTCTAGAGAATCCAAGTAGACTCAAAGCTACTTTGTCCACCTTTGCAGTTGTCTCGACAGACTGCGACAAGGCCATAGCAATCCACGCATTCATGTGAAAATTCCAAATAAATGAACTTAGCTGTATGATAGAAAGAGAGGGTTGAGGAGAGGTATCTGGTACACAAAATCCTACCTAAATTAGAAAAATCTAAAATGATACAATATCCTTATATAGAAAGATACAACTGAAATATAACAATAAGATTTTGTTTTACATGTCATGATTTCGTTTTTTTATCATATTCTTTATACCTATTCCATTTAAATAGCCAAGAATACAGGGAGCCTTTCATGTTACCATGTTCCCGACTCCTAACATACTCCTAAAATAAAATTGTATCAGTATAATTTCCCATGTTGATATGTCCAAATAGAGAAAAAAATATATATTAAAAATAAATTTCTATGATTTTCAGAAATACTCACATGTAAATTAACACCAACACTAGAAAGCAAGTTATGAATTTTTGAATTTTTGTCCCTTGCTTCTCAAGGAAAGTACTATGCAGTTGCAGACATCTTACACAAACCAACAACTAAGAAGCGTTGCATGAATGTTATATGATTGTTCTAACCTTGATAGGTGTGAGTATCTAAATATGACACTCAAGCACTTGCAATGTAATAGGTATTGCAACACCCTTTGGGTCCTTTGTACGAAGAAACAGTGCAGTCCATTGAATCCATGTACAGATCAAATAAATAAAAAATTGTTCCGAAAA
>SNQJ01S0075859.1:11391-29454 GCA_010110895.2 Picea sitchensis
CTCAACGCTGAATGATTTGGAATTCGAAGATCCAATCAAGTCACCCTTTAGTTCCCCAAAACTTTGAACCAAGAGGATCTTGTATTCTGAGTTTTTCCTCCTCAAGTTGCTAAAAGGCCTGATGCCCTAAGTAGTGTTGCTCATTCATCTCACTAAGTCTTCCATCTGCTCATTTTATAATCAACTCATTGACGAAAGTTAGATCAAGACCTCCTTTGTTCTTTACATGCCAGGCCTGGTCCCTGAGTTAGAGTGATACCTTCCTGGGTCTCTATCCATTCGGTCACCCCATTAAATTATTCATGACAAAAACTGATGGGCGTTGGGCTCTGCTCCTGCTGCAATCCAAGAGTGACTTCCAACACTAACAGGATGTATCTCTCTAATATATACATGACCTAACTCATCAAATAGATGTGTCTATTGGCACAATAGGGCCGACTTGCACAACTTAATAATACAATTAATCTTTTACATAATATTAATTGTCTTTACACAGTAGGGTCGACTTGTACCCTTCATAATACAAATTAGGGTTTCACAATAGTCTTACTCTTTGACAATATAGTAAGGGGTCTCACACACATCCTCTAGTGCTCTACCACTAGGGACAAGTCCACATGTGCTCAACCACAAGGGACGTCACTCTCAGACATATCAACTCAACTAAATCCATAGGAGTACAAACTGGAGAGCCATCTCAAGTCAACTCAACTAAGTCCATAGGAGTACAACATGAGACCATCTCAAGTCATCTCAACTCAATCCAGAGGAGTACGATAAGAGACCAACACAAGTCATCTCAACTCAGTCCAGAGGAGTACGACTCACCTATCACATAGGTGTTCTCACAGATCATCTCAACTCAATCTAGAGGAGTACGATCTGGAGAATATCTCATGAAGTTGCAATCATCAACACTCTCTCTCAGCTAGGGAGGCATTCTCCACCAGGCCAAGTCTCTCACGGAAGTACTTGAACTTCATCCTAGCAAGCGGTTTGGTAAAGACATCTGCAACTTGCTCGTGTGTAAAAAGGTATTGCGCGTGTACTTCTTTCCTCTAAACCATATCTCTAATGTAATGGTATTTGATATTGATGTGTTTTGATTTATCGTGAAACATAGGATTCTCTGAGAGATTCACACAGCTCTAGTTATCGTAATGGATAACGGTGGAATCCATATCATGTCCAAATAAGTCTACAAGGAGCTTGCAAAGCCACACTGCTTCACATACTGCCACACATAATGCAATGTACTCTGCTTCTGTGGTACTCAAAGCCGCAAAACTCTATTTCTTGCTGCAATAGGAAATCATGGAAGATCCCAAGGTAAAACAACAACTAGAGGTGCTCTTCTGATCCACTGCACTCCCTACCCAATCTGCATCGGCATATCCCTGCAATATCATGTCTACACTGGAGGCATATCTCAATCCATAACTAACTGTGCTTCATAAATATCTAAACACATGCTTCATTGCTATCGAGCGTCTTTGTCTCGGCTGACTCATAAATTGTCTGAGTACACTCACTGCATAGCATATATCAGGTCTAGTGTTAACTAGATACATCAATGATCCAATCAGTTGTCTGTAAAGATGTGGATCAATCTTGCCTGAATCAAAAGAAGTCTCGCTCAGTTTCTTCAGATTCATCACCATTGGTGTAGCCATGGGCTTGCAGTTTGTCATCCCGAATTTCTTCAATATCTCAACTGTATATTTCCCCTGACTCGGGAGAATCTCATTAGTCCTCTGTTGAACTTCTAGTCCCAAGAAGTAGTGCATCATACCAAGGTCCTTCATCTCGAATTCAGAAGCCAATGCACCCTTGCATTTAACAATAAGGATTTATGAACCAGTGAGGAATAAGTCATCAACATATAGGACCAAAATCAAGCACTCGTCACCAACAATGTTGTAGTATAGGTTGGGATCATCAACACTCTTGTTGAACCCCAAACTCATCAAGTATCCATCAATCTTGTCATACCATGCTCGAGGTGCCTTCTTTAGTCCATACATGGATTTCTTCAACCTGCACACATGAGACTCCTTCTCATGTATCACGAACCCATCTGGTTGCTCGATGTAAACTTCTTCCTCAATCTCTTCATTGAGAAAGTTTGTCTTCACATTCATCTGATGTAGTCTCCAACCCATGGATGCGGCAAGGGAAATAATCGTACAGATGGAAGTGTATAGGGAAACAGGAGCAAATGTCTCCTCATAGTCTATTCCCTCTACCTAAGAGAATCCTCTAGCCACAAATCTCGCTTTGTACTTCTCAACACTTACATCAACTGCATGTTTGATCTTATAGATCCATTTTGAAGTCACTACAAACTTCCCTTTCAGTCTTAGAACAATATCCCACACATAATTCTTCATGATGGAATGATACTCTTCGATCATGGAATCTTTCCAAACCTGTTGACTTGTTGCTTCTCCATGAAAAGAAGGCTCAGTATCAATGGTGTGGCTCATAGCTGAAACACATCTCGAAAATATATGTGGTCTCTTTCTCTCTCGGAATGTACCACGAGGAGCTGGATGTCCCTCTTCCTCTTGCAGAGTCCGTCGAGCCCATGCATGCCTCTTCTGGCCTATTGCAATGTCTCTGGGAACATCAATTGGAGATACGGGATCAACTGTATCAATGACTGTCTCCCTCTGAATTGCTAAAGGGGGAGAAGGTATTGTCTCTTCTTTATTCTCACTGTCAATCTCCATATGAGATTCTCTGGATCTTTGGAAGGTTGTCTCTTCCTCAAAGGTGACATCTCTGCTAACCTCGATTTGTCTCTGACCATGGATGTAGATTTGATATTCCTTCAAATATTCATTATACCCCAAAAATGTACCCTTTCTACCTGAATGGTCTATCTTGGTCCTATTTTCCTTGGGTACATGAATGTATACTGGACACCCAAATATCCTGAAGTGTCCAACCTCAAGCTTCACTTCAGTGAAATCTTCTTCAGGAGTCATGTTCTTCAAAATCTTATGAGGACTCTTGTTCTGAACGTACACAATTGTCATGGATACCTCTTCCCACATAATCATAGGCATATTTTGATCATGTTTCATCACTTTGGTTTCCTCAACAATGGATCTGTTCTTCCTCTCTGCAACCCCATTCTACTGAGGGTTATAAGGAACAATGTACTCCCTCTTGATCCCTTCCTCAATACAAAAATCATTGAAATCCCTTGAGGTGTACTCTCCTCCATTATCTGATCTTAGTACCTTGATCATCATCCCGGTCAGGTTCTCAACCTGAGCTATAAAATCTTGAAATATTGCAAGGACTCCATCCTTGGTCTTGAAGAAGTAAATCCACATCTTCCGAGAGTGATCATCGATGAAGAGAACATAGTACAAGTATCCACTCAAGGAAGCAACAATCATGGGTCCACAAACATCCGTATGTATCAATTCCAAGATCCCCTTAGATCTACTTGTTAGAATATAGAAGATTGTGCTTGTTTTACCATTGACAATATCCTTGTCACCCAACCATAGGCTGAAGCCACCCTCCGAGCACCTTGACCTTGACAGAGAAGAGAATCCTGGTAGCAATCCAATAGCCAAGAGAGGCTAATGCACCAAGCAAGAATAGAAACCAAGCCGATCAGATAGTCCCACCCAGAAGCTGGCACACACTTTCCCATAGACTTGCGCACAAAACTGCCACTGCACTACACAAATATAGTTCTCTCTGCAACTGTTGAGATGTGAATAATGAGAATTGGCGCCCTATATTTATAGTAGTCTGGTAGACTCACTGGGGATGACTTCTCCTCCTGGGTACTAATTAATTCATGTTAATTATATTTTTGCAGCCAAAAAATTGTCTAGGGTTTCCTTTACTTCTTTGCTTCCTTCTGGAATATTCTAATCTCGTCATAGGTCACAATATAGGTTCATACCTCCCGAAGCTACCATAATATTAACACTCCCTCCTAGCTAGGGAGGTATGGTCTTGAGCACAAACAGACCATTCAACTGGTAGTATCACGAGCACTGTCATTATTATCCAACTGGATAATCTCCTATGATAGCTGGTACAATATCAATTGATAGAACACAACTGTGTCTGTCCACGGTAGTACACAACTACTCAAACCGTGACACATAGTCACAACCAGTGGAACATATCCACCACAGTAGTATATTTCTACTGTCTGGAGACAGGCAGTCTCCATAACAATCATCTGATGACAACCTATACATAAAATATTGTTAAAATAAATTGAATCATCTGGGCCAATCTTTCACTCATATTTGTGAGATCTGAAAGAATATCTTCCCTCAGTATAGAACATCAACAATGGGCTACTTTCCCTATTCTTCTCAAACAAGGAAGAATGATTGTTTATGATTTATGAGCTTGGACCATTCCTCACCCTGGGCCATTCTTCTTACACTAATCAAAGTGCACCCTGGAAAGAATGTATAAACCCTAAGGAATGTCTGAGTCTAGACCATTCCCCACCCTGAGCCATTCCTCCTACACTAATCAAAGTGCATCGTGGAGAGAATGTAAAAACCCTAAGGAATGTCTATCCTTGATTGTTGAGCCTGGACCATTCCCCACCCTAGGCCATTCCTCCTACACTAATCAAAGTGCACCCTAAAGAGAATGTATAAACCCTAAGGAATGACTGTCTGGACCATTTCCTCTATTAACCACAAGAGGAAAAGACTGTCCTGTATCAACCTCCAAAACAGACCATTCCTCATGTTAACCAAAATGAGAAATCGTTGTCCGGCGAGGCGGGCCAGTCTTCTTGAGTAACCCTCAAGAAGAGAGATTGCCCTAGACCACTCCCCATGTTAACCACAATGGGAAGTCAATGCCTATGATACATCAACATTCAAAATACTTCCCATGTTAACCATAATGGGAATTCACTGTCCGTCAGAAATCTCAATCCACTTTCCGAACAGGAAAGAATTTGTCCAATCTGGACTATTTTTCAAACAAGGATAAATGCTTCAATAATATTTTCAGTGCTCCCTCCTAACTTGGAGAGTCATTTAATCAAAAAAAAAATGTTTTCAATAATATTTTTCAGTGCTTTCTCCTAACTTGGAGAGTCTTCCCTTTCAGCCAAGGGAGTTATTTCCACGATCCCCATCTTCTCTTGAAAATATGCAAACTTTATTCTAGATAGAGGTTTTGTCAGGATGTCTACTGTCTTCTCATCAGTGAGGATATACTCGAGATTTACCTCTCCTTCCTGAAC
The DNA here is from genome assembly GCA_010110895.2 of Picea sitchensis. Classification (NCBI taxonomy): domain Eukaryota; kingdom Viridiplantae; phylum Streptophyta; class Pinopsida; order Pinales; family Pinaceae; genus Picea; species Picea sitchensis. Next base: position 16,646 of record SNQJ01S0075859.1, read on the forward strand.
TTTATCTCGAATAAAGTAGTATTTGATATCAATATGTTTCGACCTTTCATGAAACACGGGATGTTCTGATAATCTTATACAACTATGATTATCACAATGTATTATGGTTGATTCTGGAATCTGATCAAATAGGTTGGAAATTAACTTCCTTAACCATATTGCTTCAGTGCATGCTTCACATGCTGTGATATACTCTGCTTCTGCTGTGCTGAGTGCGATAGACTTCTGTTTCCTGCTGCCCCAAGATATCATAGAGGAGCCCAAGCTGAAACACATGCCTGAAGTGCTTTTTCTATCTTCTGCACTTCCTGCCCAATCTGAGTCTGTGAATCCATGAAGTTGTATATCACTGGATGCGGTATATCTCAAGCCATAGTTTATTGTCCCACGAATATATCTTAGGACATGCTTTGTAGCNTGGAACTGAATTAATGTATTTACGACAAAGCAAATATCTGGTCGAGTATTTACCAAATACATCAATGACCCAATTAGTTGTTGATATAGAGATGGATCTACTGGATCAGAATCTAGGAATTTCAATTTTCTTATATATGTATTCATAGGAGTGTCCATGGACTTACAGTCCATTCCAAACTTCTGAAGGATCTTTATTGCGTACTTTCCTTGTCCAAGGAATACTTCACCATGCTGCTGCCATACTTCTAGTCCCAAGTAACAATGCATGAGACCTAGATCTTTCATATCAAATTCAAAAGCTAATTCCTTCTTGCACTGGATAATGAGAGATTCTTCACCTGTTATGAATAGATCATCAACATATAATAGTAGAATCACAGGTGCGTTATCCATGACTTTGTAATAAAGGTTTGGATCTGCATGACTCTTGGAGAAACCAAGTCTTGTTAGATAGTTGTCCATTCTGGCGTACCAAGCCCTTGGAGATTGCTTGAGTCTATATAGAGATTTCTTCAATCTACAAACGTGAGTGTCTTTGGAATGTACCTCGAATCCTTGAGGTTGTTCAATATACACTTCTTCTTCAATAGCTCCATTGAGGAAAGTTGTCTTTACATCCATCTAATGTAGATTCCATCCCATGGAAGCGGCAAGAGATATGATAGCTCTAATGGAGGTATACCTAGCCACCAGAGCAAAGGTTTCATCATAATCTTCTCCCTCCTTCTGGGAGAACCCTATGGCCACGAATCTTGCCTTGTATTTATCCACACTTCTATTTGCTACATGTTTGATCTTGTATACCCATTTTGAGGTTACCACTGATTTTTTTTCTTTAGGTCTAGGTACAATTTCCCATACCTCATTTTTCATAATGGATTGATGTTCTTCTGTCATAGCTTCTTTCCATTGTCCATTTTTAACTGCTTCTTCAAATGTGGTAGGTTCTTCATCTAGAAGCTTCGTCATGTATGTTGCATAACTTGAGAATATTTTCGGTCTTTTACTCTTCCTGAATGTTCCTTCTGGAACCTTGAGTCTTTCTGCATCTTGTAATGTAGCTTCAAGCCAAGTTGGTTGTTTCTTGGTCTTCGGTATGATATATGACTCAATGTTTTCACATGGCTCTATAGGATGATCAGGTTGATCCTTTTCGTTGTTTTCTGTGTTTTCTTCATTAGGTTCTTCAAGATTTTCTTCTTCTATAATTTCTTCGATGGATTTCCTAAAGGCCATTCTTTCATTGAACGTTACGTCTCTGCTAACTTTGATCTTGTGTTGTTCTAGAATATATATTCTATAGGCTTTGGATGAATCACTATATCCCACGAATATCCCCTTCTTTCCTGAGGGTTCTAGTTTATTCCTTTTGTCTTTGGGAATATGAGAGTAAACTGGACATCCAAATATTCTTAGGTTTTCCACGTTAGGTTTCTTACCTGAGAAGGCTTCTTCTGGTGTCATGTCCTTTAATATATGATGAGGGCTTCTATTCTGTACATATATTGCCGTTAGTGTTGCTTCTCCCCATAGAAACATGGATAGACCTTGATCGTTCAATAAGGCTTTTATTGTTTCTTCGATAGATCTATTCTTTCTTTCTGCTACACCATTTTGTTGAGGATTATGAGGAAAAATCATCTCCCTCCTAATCCCTACCGATTTGCAGAATGCAACAAACTCTTTCAAGGTGTATTCTCCTCCATTATCTGTTCTTAATGTCTTGATCTTCTTGTTCGTGAGGTTTTCTATTTTTGCTTTGAATTCTTGGAACTTGATGAATACTTTGTCTTTTGTCTTAAGTAGGTATAGCCACTTCTTTCTTGAATAGTCATCTATGAAGATTACGTAGTAAAGAGATCCTCCTAGAGATCTGATTGGCATTGGACCACAAACATCTGAGTGTATTAGATCTAGGATCTCCCTAGATCTGTTGTTGCTGCTTGGGAATGGTTTCTTGATATTCTTCCCAAGGGCATATCCCTCGCAGATTCCTTCATGTGTAGATTTCAATTCTGGTATTCCTTCAACCATTCTTCTGAGAAAAGGTAATGCGCTATAATTGATATGAGCGTACCTTCTATGCCAAATCTCATTAGGATTGACTTCGTCATGTACGAGAGCTTCTTCATTTTGTTCTAGTAGTCTATACAGATTTCCTTCACAACTTCCAATAACCCTAGCATTCTCTATGTTGGAGTTCTTATGCCATGATAACACCTTTCCATCCACAAAGGCTATTCTATTTCCTTTGTCTTCTAGACATGATATCGATACAATATTCTTTTCTAAACCAGGTACATATAAAACATTGATTAAGTGAACATGGTTACCTAATTTCAACTTGACGGAGGCTTGTCCAAATCCTTCGACGGGGTAAGTGCTTTTGTCTCCAAGCTCCACTTTGTATGATGTCTTCTTCTCATTTAGATTTGAGAGTCTAGCTTGATCTCCCGTCATGTGCCTAGAAGCTCCACTATCGATTATCCACAAGTCATCTTCAATCGTTCTGGTAAGTGCTGAGTAGTGTAAAAGAATGATTGTTTCACTCATGTCTTCGGTTGACTAGTAACTGGTCATCCCTTGATCCAAAACTTCAACTTCGTCGTTTCTGTCTTTTGAGAGAGCTAAAAGGTGCATTGAACTAGGGCGCATCTGAATATCTTCTCCTTGAGCGAGATGCTCCATCACAAGGTGCCGTATCTGAGATTTATGGTTTCTGCAACTGCTTCTGCTAGTAACCCTAGCTGTAGTGTTTTGGAAGCTTCTCCTGCTAGTAACCCTAGTGGAAGTTCCTCAATGAGCTCAATATCCTAGCGGCTATGCTTCCTTCCAACGTTTTAGGCTGAATGAAGGAGGTGTGGGCCCATAACCTGTTAGAATATAGAAGATTGTGCTCGTTTTACCATTGAAAATACCCTTGTCACCCAACCATAGGCCGAAGCCACCCTCCGAGCACCTTGACCTTGACAGAGAAGAGAATCCTAGTAGCAATCCAATAACCAAGAGAGGCTAATGCACCAAGCAAGAATAGAAACCAAGATGATCAGATAGTCCCACCTAGAAGCTGGCGCACACTTTCTCAGAGACTTGGGCACAAAACTGCCACTGCACTATGCAGATCTAGTTATCTCTGCAACTGCTGAGATGTGAATAATGAGAACTGGTGCCCTATATTTATAGTAGTCTGGCAGACTCACTGGTGCCGACTTCTCCTCCTGGGTACTAATTAATTCATGTTAATTATATTTCTGCAGCCGACAACTTGTCTAGGGTTTCCTTTACTTCTTTGCTTCCTTCTAGAATATTCTAATCTCGTCATAGGTCACAATATAGGTTCATACCTCCCGAAGCTACCATAATATTAACACTACTGTCACTACTCGGAAAGGACCCCTTAACATTCTTTCCAAGAGCACAACCTCTGCAAACACCATCATGCTCGATATGTATCTCTGGAAGGCCTGTCACCATCTTCCCCAGAGCGGGAAGGGCTCTATAATGTAAATGAGCAAGTCTCCTATGCCATAGCTCACTCTAGCTTATAGTATCATGTAATAAGGCCTGGACTGGTTGGGCAATCAATCTGTACAAACTGTTTACTCGAACACCAATCACCCGAGTAGAATCCATGCATGATTTCTTATGCCATGCAAGAAATTTCTCTTCAGAGATAATAACATTGTAGCCTTTATCCTCTAAGGAAGAAAGAGAGATAAGGTTCATTTTCATCCCAAGTACATATATTACCTCACTTAATTGAAGTGGTATGTTAGAATCTAGTTGGAAGGAAGAGGATCCAACTCCTTTCACAATATATCTAGCATTATCACCAAGTACAAAATGCAGACGAGACTCTTTCTCTACAAGATCAGTAATATGTTCTCTATATCTAGTCATGTGTTTAGAAGCACTATTGTCAATCAACCAAATATCACTATCAATAGGAACTGTACCTGAGAGTGCTGAAATGAAGAAGAACACCTCATCCTTTACTTCTTCATCTCTTTGAGGTGGTTCTAAATCAACATCGACAACGGATACATGTTGACTTCCTTTCTTCCTGGTAGGACAATTTCTCGCAATGTGTCCATACTTGTCACATCTGAAACATTGAATCCTTGATATGTCTTTTCTTTGTTCATGACCTAGATCTGCTGAAGTTTTCTTGTCATTGAATGCTTTGATAAAACTTCTTCTTTTTCTTCTTCCTCCCTTTGCATGAGAAGCAAGGTCTTGATTTTCATCATGATGTGAATCTTGCACGCCTCTAGCTATAAGTCTAGCTTCCTCCTGAGTTCAGTTTGCCCATAGACGATCAAACTGAGGTAGATATGCTCTTCCACTGATACTTTGAATGAATGGTTCCCAATGGCTTGGAAGAGAATTGAGAGTAATCATGACAAGCTCTATGTATGTTATGGTTTCTCCAATGGCACCTAACTTATCTATGATCTTTGAAATCTTCATGAAGAAGGTAGCAATGGTTTCATCTTTCGTCATCTTGAGATTTTGAAGTTGGTGTTTCAATGTAAGAGATCTGTTAGTGTTGTTTCTCTCAAACATATTCTTCAACGCATCATACATTAGATAATATGTCTTCAAGGTAGAAATGTGAGGTAGTAGATGATCTCTTACTAAGTAGATGATTGTCTTCCTAGCTTTGACATCATTTGTCTTCCATTCAACCTTCTCTTCATCGCTTGTTGTTGCTGGTAGAGTTCCTTCTATCAATATCAATAGGTCACTCTCTTCTAGAGTGATGTGTAAAATTGACTTCCAAGAGTTGAATTTTCTTGATCCATCAAGCCTATCTTCCACCAAAGTTATGTTCCTCATGACTTGCAGATTCTTCACAAACCCTAACGGCTAGGATAGAAACCCTAGTGTTTTTCAAGAGGAGGTATCTAGGAGGTTCGTTGGACTTATGAATGCCAACAAGAATCCCTAGAGAGTCAAAAGAACCTCAACGCACTGCAAAAATTCCCCAACAACCTACATAAACCCTAGAAACCAAAATCTACAGAAACACTAGAATCCCTAGGGCCGAAAATCCAAACTTCTTCAATTTTCAATCTAAAAGTTGCAAGTGATGCGATGGACTAGGTCGTACCTGTCTGTGAATAATTTAGGCCCAACGCTCAAGGGAAAGTGCTAAAACTAGCTTGACAAGGAAAAGGGTAAGGGTGGTTTTTGCAGTTGCAGCAAGAAGTGTTGGATAGATTGGAAGGGTGCTGGAATAGCTTGTGCAATGGCTCTTTCAGGAAAAATGCTCTGATTCCATGTTGAATTTTTAATGATTTCTCAAGCACATGTAGTTTCTTTTCAATTTAGCATGAGCTTGAACCATAAACAATGCAGCAACACAATAGCTGCAGTAACCAAGATCACAAGAAGAATAACCATGCACAAGACATAAGAAGTTATCCTGGGAAAACCATTCTCAACCAAGGAAAAAACCCAACAACCCTTTACTATATTTCCAAGAGAATAACCCTCTCCACGGAAAATCCTAGTGCACACAAGAGGGTGCTCTATGACCAAGAAAGATAGCGTAGGAGAGATGCGCACCAATTTTCATCTCTCCAAGTTAAGCATTGAGTGAAATGAGATATGATCCACAATGGGGATGTATCTCTCTAATATATACATGACCTAACTCATCAAATAGATGTGTCTATTGGAAAAATAGGGTCGACTTGCACAAATCAATAATACAATTAATCATTTACATAATATTAATTGTATTTACACAGTAGGGCCGAATTGTACTCTTCACAATACAAATCAGGGTTTCACAATAGTCTCACTCTTCGACAATATAGCAAGGGGTATCACACATATCCTCTAGTGTTTTTCCACTAGGGACAAGTCCATATGTGCTCAACCACAAGGGACATCACTCTTAGACATATTAACTCAATTAAATCAATAGGAGTATGAACTAGAGATCCATCTCAAGTCAACTCAACTAAGTCCATGGGAGTACGACAAGAGATCATCTCAAGTCATATCAACTTAGTCCAGAGGAGTATGACAGGAGACCAACACAAGTCATGTCAACTCAGTCCATATGAGTATGACTCACCTATCACATAGGCGTTCTCATAGATCATCTCAACTCAGTCCAGAGGAGTACAATCTGGAGAATGTCTCATGAAGCTGCAATCATCAACATGTTTGACCAACACATGCGTAAATAATTCATCATTGCAGTTTTAATGTCTCTTGTAGTCCAATTCAAACAAAATTTAAGGTAAAGTTCTAAAGTTGTGAACCTTGTTTTTAGTCAAGGTGCCAAGACTTAAATCAATTGTTTTTTTAGCCCAAAAGTCCACGTCTTCATTTAGTTTCCTCTTGATATGATAGAATGATACATTGTCAAAGGAATGAACTTCCCGCCTTATTATAGAAACAACGATTTTTAGTTTGGATTCTTAAGGAGTGTATTTTCCATTCATTGCTTTGATTATGACCACGGAGTCTTCGAAAATTGACGGAGATCTGATGTCTTCTTCCTTGGCGTACCAAGGATGGAGCACAACATAACCTATTTCTCTCTTTTACTAGATACCAGAGGAATTAATAAACCAAATAATAGGAATAATAGGAAGAGCAAACCCAAAAACTAAATGATGTTGCTTACCAAGGTACCAATCTACGTGAACCACCCTAAACTGTCCAAGCTCATAGCTCTTTGTTCAACCATTATCCGACCTTGAGTGTACTAGGGTGCATAATAAAATTTAATTGCCATGAACCTAAATTCAAGTCGCATGAGTGGATGAGGGAAGTTTGTCTCTAGGTCACCTTTCCAAGGTTTGACCAACACATCATTGCAATTTTAATGGCTCTTGTAGTCCACTTCAAACAAAATTTTGAAGATTTTCAGGCCCTATCAAGCCTGCCAACTGGGTCTGTCTTTGACCATGGTTTGTCTCTAATTTTCAATTTTTATGTAAAGTGTTTGTTGTTGTTTTAGGACAGCCAACAGTCCAAGAACTTCTTGCTGATTTGTTATGGTTGTATTTGCAATTTTAGGTGCTCTAGCATGTAATTTAGTAACCAGAAGTTAGCACATGCATACTAAAATAAATACAACACACCTAAAGATCTTTACAGCTGAAAATAAGTAGATCTAAGAGACTAACACATGCATTTTTGTACACAGGTATTTTTGGTCAACATGACCCTAGATAAAACCCCCCAGGGAAAACCAATTTGGAATATATGTCTATATATGAGGAAAGAAGAAGGTGGAATACAACAAGTACAAAATATAGATGAACCTGATACAATAATATCTTGATCCAGGATGAAACACAAGTCCAAAATATCCAGGTGCTCCCTAGGAAGGTGTGCCCCACATACAAGCTCTCAAATCCACTGAAACTGCTCCAGAAGCAAACTATGAACTCAGATCTGGAAACCCCTCCATAGGAATGAAGCTCTGTTGAATGGCCTCCCTTTGCAACTGATCTCACTGCAATTTGATGGCTAGAATTCCTCCCCACAACTGATGCGCCCTCATAAGAAAGTGCACCCTCCACAATAATGAAGCCTCCTTAGTAAATAAATTGTGCTAGAAGATGAATGCCTCCCTCCATGAAAGCATGCGCCCAAAATCTAGAAATATCATGCAACAAACCTCATCTCAATGCTCCAAGTCTTCCTCTCCAAGTGAGAAAATGAAGAATGAATGCCTCCTTCACCCTTTGTGCCCCTCTTGAACCTCCAAAAGGAAACCTAAGAAACCAATGGATGAGATCATCTCATCTCCCATCTAATCAATGGTTGAGATCTCACCAAAAGTATCTAAGTCAATAACCCACTTTGGGTTAAGTTTCCTAAGTTCACTTTATGTCTCTAATTCACTGACAAAGTGAATTAATAGTCATTTTAGGCATAAATGACTAAATTTCACTTTTGACTTAACACTCTTAAGTCAAAGTGAAATTAGACAAAAGTACAAGGCACAAAGTGTATAGTCCATCCCACATGTGTCTAGGAGAGAAGAAACACATGGGGAACACCTCCCAAGGTAAAAAACTCAACACTCCCTCTTATCGAGGAAGGTGTTCCTCACCAAGCCCATCTTGTCTCTGAAATAGACATGTTTTCCCCTTGGCAGGGCCTTGGTGAGAATATTTGCAACCCGGTCATCTGTCAATACATACTACAACTAAACTGGCCCTCTTTGAACCCAGGCCCAAATGAAGTGGTACCTGATCTCAATATGCTTCGACCGGTCATGAAACACTGGATTCTCAGTGTGTTTTATGCAACTCTGATTATCACAGTGAATGGCGTTCAGTGGCATCTCCTGACCAAACAAACCAACCAACATATTACGAATCCAAATGGCCTCACAACTAGCTTGACTGGCCGCCATATACTCTGCCTCGGCTGAACTAAAAGAAACTGACTTCTGCTTCCAGCTGAACCAGGAAAAAAGTCCCAACCCCAAACCAAAGAAACACCCTAAGGTGCTTTTCCTGTCAGCAACACATCCTGCCCAGTCTGAGTCCGTGTAGCCAACCAAATTGAATCCATATCCTCTGACATAGTCTAGGCCATAATCAACTGTCCCAACAATGTACCTCAATAAGTGTTTTTCCTCAACCATGTGAACACTCCTCGGCTCAACCGTGTATTGACTGAGAGTGTTCATGAAAAAACAAATATCTGGTCTGGTGTTAACCAAATACACGAGTGAACCGATCAACTACTTGTAAACTGTGGCATCCACCAACTAGCTATCTAAAGCACTAAGCTTGTTCTAGTTGGTGATCATAGGTGTAGACATAGGTCTACAGTCCTCCATCTAAAATATGCTCAAAATATATGTTGTATACTTCCCCTACCTGAGAAATATGTGACCCTCCTCCTTCCATACGTCCATACCCAGAAAGTAGTGCATCAATCCAATATCACTTATCTCAAACTTTGATGAAAGTCCCAGATTGCACTCAACTATAAGATCATCCACATACAAAATGAGAATGAGTGTGTCCTCACCCCTAATGATGAAATAGAGGTTCGGATCAACATCGCTCTTCTCAAAGCCTATCTAAAGAAAATAAGTGTCTATGCGAGAATACCAAGCTCAGGGAGCTTCCTTCAGTCCATAAAGTGCCTTTCTCAAAAGACACACATGAGTCTCCCTTTCACTCACCTCAAACCCCTGTGGTTGCCCTATGTACACCTCCTCATCAATAAATCCATTCAGAAATGTGGTCTTCACATCCATTTGGTGAATGCTCCAACCCATCTCTGTTGTTATGGCAATGATACTCTTGATGGAGGTGTATCTTGCAATTGGTGTGAAAGTCTCGTCATAATTAACTCCCTCAATCCGTGAGAAGCCTCGCACCACAAAATGAGCCTTGTGTTTCTCAATGCTACCATCTGCAATAATTTTGGTCTTGTACAACCACCTGGAAGTCACAACTAACTTCTCCATTGGCCTCAGAACCACATCCCAGACATCATTGAGCATAATGGAGTCATACTCCTCTACCATGGCCTCTCTCCAGACCTGCTGGTTCACTGCCTGCGCAAATGTATGTGGCTCTATATCCTTGATACTCGTCACTAGTGCCAAATACACTCGCAATATGACTGGAGGTCTCCTGTCTTTGATATGGCTCTTGGGCTCCCCTACATTCTCTCTAGCCTCCTTCAAGGTCTCCTGAAACCATCTATGTCTCCTATTCCCTGAAGTGGTCAATGAAGAAGTAAGGTCACTGGGCCTAAGAGTGACTGCCTCAGGACTCATCTCAACACTCTGAGATCCTAAAGTCTATGTCCCATCTGAAGTCTGTACCCCATCTGACTGAACATGCTCTTATTGTGACCCTGAAGCTGTGCATGGTGACCCTGTCACCCCTGATACTGGTGTACCTGAGACCTAAGGTTGTGCTCCCTCTAAGACTACAATAGGTGCCTCTGCATCATCCTCAAATCCAACTCTCGACTCAAGAGATATCTGAAAATCCCTATCCTCCTCAAATCTGACATCTCTCCTCACCACCACTCTCCTAAGTGGCAGAATGTAGATGTGATAGGCTTTGGAAACCTCTGAGTATCCAACTAGAATCCCCTGCTAGGTTGTGGGGTTTATCTTTTTCCTCCTCTCCGAGGGGACATGAGAAAAGGTCAAGCACCCAAAGATCCTGATGTGCTCGACATTGGGCCTCCTACCAGTGAAGGCCTCCTTAGTAGTCATCTTCCCTAATATCACGTGGGGGCTCTTGTTCTGCAGGTAAACTGTAGTAGCACATGCCTCTGCCCATAAGTACAAAGGCAAACTCTGATCGTGCATCATGGATCTCGCTGCATCAGTAATGGCCCAATTCTTCCTCTCAACAAACTCGTTCTGCTGGGGGTTGTAGGGTACGGTCATCTGTATTCTAATGCCATGCTGGGCACATAAGTATATAAACCATCTCAAGGAATACTCTCCCCCATTATCCAACCGTAAGACTTTGATCCTCTTTCCCGATTGGTTCTCCACAAGAGCTCTAAACTCTTGGAACCGTGTGAATACCTCACTCTTGGCCTTCAGGAAATAGATCCAAGTCTTCCTCGAGTAGTCATCAATAAATGTGAGATAATACTCACAACCACTCAAGGACTCCAATTCATGGGCTCACACACGTCTATGTGTACTAAATCCAATATCTTAGCTGACTTGGTGTCACTGTTGGGGAACAATGCCTTAGTAAACTTACCAAGCACACACCCTCTGCAAACATCATGATGCTCTGTACTGATCTATGGCACTCCGGTCACAACCTCTATCAATCCTCTGAGATCTCCATGATGTAGGTGGGCCATCCTACAATTCCATAACTCACATAATTGTCTGTTGCTATTGTTGCTCACTGCCAATGTATGAAGAGGCTGAAAAAGCAATCTGAACAGTTTCCCATCCCTCACTCCAATCACCTGTCCTGAGGTAAGTGAAGACCCCTGAGGATGAATGAGTACCTCGGTGCCTATGAGTGTCACCTCAAGATCTCTATCCTAAAGGGTGGAAACTGAAATCAAATTCTTCTTCAGCCCAGGGACATAGAGAATGTCCGTGAAAAATATAGGTGGCAATCTATCTCTCTGAAAGGTAACTGTGCCAATCCCAACAACTCTGACCAATGTGTCATCTCCAAGAGCAATCTCAATTCTGACCTCAGTGTCTCTGAGATCAGAAAAGTGCTCTTGAACTCCAGTCATATGGATCGAAACCCTGTTGTCAATATACCAGATATTGGGTGTTGTCTCAATTGAAGTGCAACATATGATGAAAGCACACTCTCTCTGAAACAGTGTCTGAAAATCTGCCTCCTTTGCTATAGCTGCGGTACCACCCTTCTTCTTCTTCTTGTTAGGGAACTGTCCAACATAGTGCCCAAACTTATTACAAACAAAGCACTTCACTTTGCTCATATCTCTCCTCTGACCACTTCTCTAACCACTGCTTCTCTCTCCTCCACTCCCCTATGGTGGGGCCCCAAACTTGGGACCCTATAGGCCCCAACGAACGACCTTCTTCTTGCCCTTTGTCCAAAGAGAAAGATCCTCCTCACCTTGACCAATCTGTTGTTGTTGCAACTGTCGTTGTCCATAAGCCTCGACTACAAGCCTAATCTCCTCTTGGAAAAAGTCATCCCACATCCTCTCCCATGTAGGCATGACCTCCTCAACTCGCATTTGAGATGATGACTTGTCTGCCAAACTAGACTCCCAATTGATGCTCACACTGCCAAGGAAAACACTGCCTCAATCCTATCAATACAAGTGTGAAAAGAGACAAATGTAATCTGACCTCACTCCTAACAAAATAGGTGTGAAAAGAGGTCAAGTCAAATCAGCCTCACTCCTACTGTGTAAGTGTGAAAAGAGACTAATGACAAAGTGCCAAAACTGCCCAACTGTCCTCTACAAAAATTTTCCCTCTAACAACCACTGAATGAGTCAATGGATGAATAGAAAATTATTCCAAGAAGATGTATATGACAGCCAACAATGTGCTGTCCAAACTGCTCAAAAGTTCAGCTACCTCAGCTCTGATACCATGAAGATTTTCAGGTCCTATCAAGCTTGCCAACTGGGTCTGTCTTTGACCACAGTTTGACTCTAAGTTTCAACTATTATCTAAAGTGTTTTCTGTTGTTTTAGGACAGCCAAAAGTCCAAGAACTTCTTGCTGATTTGTTATGGTTGTATTTGCAATTTTAGGTGCTCTAGCATGTAGTTTTAGCAACCAGAAGTTAGCACATGCATACTAAAATAAATACAACACACCTAAAGATCTTTACAGGTGAAAATAAGCAGATCTAAGAGACTAACACATGCATTTTTGTACACAGGTATTTTTGGTCAACATGACCC
>SNQJ01S0075860.1:13085-24643 GCA_010110895.2 Picea sitchensis
TTCACAAAGAGGATTGGTGCTCCCCATGGCGAGATGCTTGGTCTGATATACTCTTTGTCCAACAATTCCTGTACTTGTATTTTTAATTCTGTCAGTTCTGGTAGACTCATTTGATAGGGTGCTTTTGAGATAGGCACTGATTCGGGTAGTAAGTCTATGGAGAAATCTATTTCTCTCCTAGGAGGTAATTATGGTATCCCATCAACAAACAAGTCTCTGAATTCACGTAGGACAACAAAGTCTTCTAACTTGGGAATATCTTGTTTTTCTAATAGATTCATCACTTGGATGGCGTAAACTTGACATCCCTTTCTAATACATTTCTTGAGTTGCATCGTTGAAACTTGTCTGACTGATACAGGTTTTGGTATGCCTTGGGTTGTTTTAACAGTGCCAAAATTATCTTTATATCTAAGCATCTTTGTATAACAATCTAGTACTGCTTTGTGTTGTTCCAACCAATCCATCCCAATAATCATATCATAAGATCCTAGTGGTAGGATGTTCACATTGGTCCTTATCTTTTGACCATCTAAGATGAACTCAAGATCAGAAATAAAGTTAACTACTTTTCTTTTAGCACTTGTTGCTAGTTGTACAAGCCAAGATTTTTCGTGCTTTGGTTTCTTAAGTTTATTCAACTCTACTATATCGGGAGTAATATAACTTAATGTAGCTCTAGGGTCAATTAAAACACAGATTCGAGTGTCATGGATTTTACTTTCAATTTCTACCACCGAGGACTGGTGGTCAGCTTGTTGACCATCTATGGCTGCATTTATCCGATGCAGGCTTTTGCCCATGTCTCCCACTGTCGAGGCTTCCTGTAAATTGTGGATAGCAATGATGTTTGCTGCAATTAAATGTGGATAGTCCCTCCTTAGATGAGGCTCTCCACACTCCCAACACTTTAATGGCTTGCAGTGGTTGTCCCCAGACTTATTCGTTCCTAGGTGTACTGGTTTATCACTACCTTGCGTATTTAGATGATTGGAGTGAAAATCCTTCCTTGGGAAACTTTTTGCTGCATTTCGATAAGGAGTTGGCTGATATCCCTTCTTCCGCTGGTGCATTCCATCTTACTTCTTATCCTTCCAGGTCTTGGGAAACTCTACTCGCTATTTATACTGATCATAGCACATTCGTGCCTTCCTGAATGCCTCACTCAAGGATTTGGGGCTGTCAAACTCAATTCTGTCCCGGTAAGCCTGTGGTAAACAACTCAAGAATCACTGTATCTTTACCTTTTCCTCCCAGATGTACGATACAAACCTTAATAGTTCCAGAAACTTATTTATAAGGTCCTCCATTGTAATTTGTCTGAGTCGTAATTCGTAAAATTCTTTCTTCTTTATTTCATAATAGCTTTCAGAAAGGTATTGTTTCTTGAAATACTTCTTGAAGTCGGACCATTCCAACTGTTTCTCCTTTAGGCCCTTGGTCAATTTCAGGTCTTGCCACCAAATGCTGGCCTTCCCCTTCAAATTGTAGATGACCATTCTGACCTTCATGTTGATGGAATAGTTGTAGATTTGGAAGTATTTTTTGATGTCCAACAACCATGCCTTGGCTTCTTCTCCTGTCCTGGATTCTCCATCAAAAGTAGTTGGTTTAATCTTTTTAAATTCTCCTTCAAGGTGGTCTATTTGTTTTTTTTGTTTTTTTCTGGTATGGTTTTGTCTTCAGCTGAAGGTGTCCCTTCAGATGAACTGTCTCCTTTTTTTGTTTTCGCACCAGAATTATTGGAGGCCCTTTTGCTGACCTCTTCCTCATGGTTATCATCTTTTGGGATTTTCTTGGTTACTATACTACGCAACAGGACTTCATTTATCTCTTGCTGTTCCTGATGTGCCTTCTTCAATTTTTCATTGTCGGTCTTGAAAACCTGTAGTTCAACAATAATATTCCTCATTGTTTCCAACACCTCCATGGGTGAACTTCCATCACTGTTATGTCTTGGATCTCCAGGAGGTCCTTGCTGTGGATTCTCTTCCATCCTGATTTTTGCACCTTCTTGAGCTGGCATTTTCAACACAAAATAGAAAAGGCTTTCTGTCTGTAACCACAAGATTTATTAGTTTTTCATAAATCAGAATATATACTAAGAAATTAATGTGGACCTGTTTAGCCTAGTGTTGTAACTTTTCCTCTGATACCATATGTAATGAACCTCAAAAATCACCATAAAAAAAAATCTATGATGTAATTCCATTTCGTTTAAGCTCAGAATTTAAGAGAAGGTAAGATTTTTTTCTGTCCATAAACTAATTATGAAAATTTAGAAAATACTTAAAGGTGCATGTCATCATGGAAAACAACACAAAAAAAAAACATCAGAAACATCACGCTAAAAATCTGTGTAACTAGTTTAAAACCTTCATGTACAACCAATTCTGTATTTGTCACACCCTGTACATAGTGAATTATAATGACTATCTATTATCTTTATCCTGTCTCAATATCAGATGATGATTCTCCATCGATTCTACCAGTCCATTCCTTATCGTATTAGAGTTGTTCATATAACCAATAACTCCTACCCTGTTCCTACAGTTTTGTGAAAGACAGTGATCAAATGGGTTTCGACGATTTTCCAATGTTGAACACACAAAACAAAAGGGCCACGCTGTTTTCCAAAAACAAGGAAAAAGAACTGGAAGATTGTGGCCTCAGTACTTTGGGGTTTTGGGGTTCAGAATCCCATGACTTCAAAAGACAAGACATCAAACCACAACAATTCCCGAATCACAAAAAGGAAAGGTGGAACCTGTACTTCGGGGTTTCAGGGTTCAGGATTTCGCGAGTACAGAAGCCAACATCAACACACAACAACTACCGAAATTGCAAAAAGTGACCAACATTTCAGGATTTTGAGGTTCGGGATTTCATGAGTACAAAATCCATACATCCACACAACAACTCCCGAAATTGCAAAAATTGACCAGCATTTTGGGATTTCAGAGTTCGGGATTTCGCAAGTACAAAATCCAAACATCCACACAACAAATTCCGAAATTGCGAAAAGTGACCAACATTTCGGGATTTCGGGGTTTGGGATTTCGCGAGTACAGAAGCCATACATCCACACAAAAACTCCCGAAAATTGCGAAAAGTGACTAGCATTTCGAGATTTCCGAGTTCGGTATTTCGCGAGTACAAAAGCCAAACATCTACACAACAACTTTCGAAATTACGAAAAGTGACCAGCATTTTAGGATTTCGGAGTTCGGGATTTTGCGAGTACAAAAGCCATACATCCCACAACAACTCCGAAAATTGTGAAAAGTGACTAGCATTTCGGGATTTCTGAGTTCAGGATTTCGCGAGTACAAAATTCATACATCCCACAACAACTCCCAAAATTGCGAAAAGTGATCAACATTTCGGGATTTTAGAGTTCAGGATTTCGCGAGTACAAAAACCATACATGCCACAACAATTCCTGAAATTGCGAAAAGTGACTAGCATTTCGGGATTTCGGAGTTCGGGATTTCGCGAGTACAAAAACCAAACATCCACACAACAACTTCTGAAATTGCGAAGAGTGGAAGGGTTGGATTAGAAGATTGCAATATCTTTCTGATGAAAAACTAAGGTGATAATCCAATCAAAACACAAAGGAAGAGAGTACTCTACTTCTACTATAATTTTCACATTATTTCAAAATTCCATGATCTTTTTCCTTTACTAGTGTTCTTTCTTTCGTTCTGTGAGACGGTAGGAGTAGAAGGATTCAATATCCGTCAGAATTCAGAAAGTCCAAACTTATGAGTTTTAAATGTATAAAATCTATAAAAGGGTACACCAGGGTAAGAGTTTTCTGTAAGGTAATTTCCAAATTTTTCATAGACCTCGACTATGAAAAGGGGTAGACAATTCTCAAATGAAAACAAATAAAGCATAAAATCCTCTGATAGGCATCGATCCTCATGATTGTTTAGCATCTGATAATTTTTTTTTTTCCAGATTCCTTTAACCTTCAAAATTTTGTCATTCTATACACATCTAGTACTTTGTTTGCATGTTGTTAGTGCATGGGAAAAATTCATATAAAACAGTGAAATACGTATATGTAGGTAATTATATGAGTATCCCTGTGATCCTTAAGGTTCTTTCTATTCCATATTTCTCTTCAATTCTTAAAGTAAGAAACATGAAGTCTCTTTAAGGGGCAAGATTGTTCGGAAGTTTAATTCTAGCGATGCATCTACCTGTTTCCTTTCGGCAAAAATTTACTAAATTCCGATTTGCTCAGTTTTAGATCTGTTTAATAATTTAGTCACAGAAATAACCTATATCTACACAGATTGGTCTTCTTCACACACACCAAGTATCCTAGCATTTCGACTTCAGATTAAACCTAACCTGTAGATGGATCGACTTTCTTAAACTCAACTCGTATAAAAATAAATTTTCCTAGTACTTCCAGATTTCGGGAGGGACCACTCCAGAATTTAGACTGTAATTGTAAATTTAATACCATGATAGATGTCATCCATTGAAAGAATTATTTAAAATTTAGAACAATTATATGAAAAACATCAGTTACACATAAAACATCCGAGAACAGAGAGGGAAAGGTTTACATTAATGAAATTAGATATAATCACTCAATAGATACCTGATGTCAATCAAGCATAGCCATTCAAAATAGAGAGGGGTAGATCAACATATCTGAATCCAATCTGCGGGAAGACAAAGGGAACAACCACATTCCTCCCAACTGTAGAACAGGGCAACCAAAACTACTTGCTCGATTCACCCCCTAGCCTGACCATGAATCCATGAGGGAGAACTTGGAGACTCCTCAAAAAAATTCCAATTTTTTTAGAAGTTATCCCCTTGCGTCACACTTGCTCAGCAGTGCTCATAACAACAAGAGGACTCACAATCCTTTTCCAGCATACTTGGCAACATCCTACCTCCTCGCATATGTTATTTATCAATTTTTGCCCAACTCTTTTTCCCTCCTTTGGGGATTTTCACATCTTTCTTAATCCCTGATTTCCAGGGGCTTCTAGTGGCCAAATATCTGATCTTCCACTTCTCATAATCAGTCCAGAGGCAGTTCCAACATGTTCCCCACTCATGGAGTCATGGTTAGCTGTTTTTAACATGGCTGTTCCATTTGTCCTCCTGCAATTAATATAAATATTCTGTTGTGATACAAGTCTCATAGTCAAATAGTTAGTTGAGTTAGATCAGATCTCTGCCCAATAGTCACAATAATTAATTACAATTATTAAATTTGAAATTTTGAATTGCCATAAATGGAAAAAAATTTCCAGATTCGAATTTGCCAAAAACGGAAATAAATTTCCAGCACATTTCAAAAATAAAAAATATTTTATTTTTGGGGGATGTCACAGATACCTTTTCCCTTCTTTTTCCTAAGAATGAATTTCCCATGCACCCCTTTTGTATATAACATTTTAGTCACGGGTAATTCCATTGTCAAAGGTCTTAACCACCCACAATCTACATCATGCATATGTTAAGTTCATGCGGATGCACGAAAACCTCTCACAAATCCTATCATGGTATGAGCCTTCCTGCAACCCACATTCTCGCACCCACATTATGTATTAGTTACCTCAAGTCCCCACAACCTTAATTTCTACAACCCACATCCAAGCATTCCAAATTCTCATACTTAGAATATTTTCTAATTTCCTCAATGCTCATGTAGGAATATGACACATAACATTCCTCCCACATGCTACATTTCCAACAATACTCTTGCTCCTCGCACCTACATTCCATGTAATCACATGCCCAAATTCTACGTAGGACAAGATTTGTGGTTTAAAAGTAATCATAGAATATGCACCACACATCTCTCACATGGAAAGAACAATTGTTGTTGATTAATGAGGATTAATTTTCACACATTTCCCATCAGGTCTTGTGTACACAAATGATAGTTACTATTTAATGAGAAACATGCACCAAGTGTATGAGGGGTAAAATTTGAACAATAGATTGACCCCTAATTTATGATTAGTAGGTCCCCTATCGAACGAAAAATATGATTTATACATATAATCCTCACACTTACCTAAGCACTTTGAAAGTGGAAAAGATGGTGAAAAACAAAAGGCGAGAACCTTTCTGTGGAGATACAATGAATTGAATCATCTAAGAAAGTAGAGAATTCCAATGGTCTATTGCATATAAGTAGTATTTTGAGCTTTCCCATGATGATAAAACAAAAAACAAAGTTTGGAATTCAAGGATAGCAGGTTGGTTGTGTACATGAATCGTTTGATTTTAGAGAACTCATAGCATGGTGCACTTGAAGATTTGATTCAAATCATCAATTAATCAAGTCAAAGGATACTAGAAAAACTCCTATAATTTTGATGCTCAATACATTTAGAAGGATGCTATGACTCCCATAACCAAACAAGTTCCTCAATGTTTTTGAGGTAGACTCCTTCCTTGATGCTCAAGGTGGTGATGCAAATCTATTTGTGGAGTTTTTGGTCCAACCTCCAGTCGAACCCTCAAGCCCCAACAAGATTAATACATGCATGTTGTCTCAGTCGTATAAATATTTTTCTTATATGTTTTCACGACTAGTTGATCAAGACTCAACAAATTACATTCTCGGGTATGTTTTATATGTCCTCCATTACTCGGTACGAGTAAGGGTCATTTTCGATTGGGCCCATATTATTTCAAATGATATTTCGCACCAATTTTCAAACTACATTCAGACTAAGAGGTTCTACATGACCTCTTACTTTTTTCTTTCTTTGATTTACTATCATTCATTCAAGGGCATGCCCCTAAAGGGGAATGTTGATTTTGATGAATATCCTAATCAATTTTGGTACCCCACATTATGAAAGCACAAGGCACCATTTCATTTTTACCAAATCCAAGATTCCTTTGTCATGGAATGCAAAAGTATACTCACTAGAACCGAACCAACTGTAGATTTTAACCTTGTACAATATTTAATGAAAATAGATTTTTAGTAAAAGAATAGAAAAGATACAATGGAAAATACAAACACTACACATAGATTTTTTCCCTGGAAACCCACACCGGGAAAACCAACATATTCTATATTCATTCATAGTGATACATTGTTTACAATACAATATACATAGAGGAGCCAACGACATCCAAAACCCTAACCCAATAACCTGGGTTAGCCAACAACCCTAATTCCTTAACTAGAAATAGAAAACCATCGGCAAAGAAACCATGTGCCGAAAAACCACCTAAATATGTGACACATTTCCTGAGGCATATTTTTTTTTTCAGGGGCACTGCCCCTACACCTCCCCTCTAACCCCCTTGCACACTCGGTGCAACTCTCAGACACTACTACTCATGCAAATAATATAACACATACCCAACATTCTCCCACTTGTTGTTTTCTTTACATATATGGGGGTTACATGGTTACATAGTCAACAATCCAGGGGAAAAATGCCCATGGATCCTCTACACCAAGAGAACTTCTCAGTGCTCACATATTTTGTTAATGAGTCTGAAACATTCTTCAAAGTGTCCACCTTCATTAGCAATACTTTATTTTCTTCAATCATGTCTCTCACAAAGTGATATTGAATTTCAATATGCTTTGTCTTTGAATGATAAGCCAGGTTCTTCGCCAGAAAAATTGCACTCTGACTGTCACACTCTATCCTTACAACTTGTTGTACCAACCCAATACCCGAACACAATATTTGTAACCATACTGCCTCCTTACTTGCATGAGTGGCTACCATGTATTCAGCTTCTGGAGTTGAAAGTTCCACTACAACCTGTCTTTTACTCATCCAACTTATTGCTCCTCCAAACAGGTTAAACACATACCCACTTTTAGATATCCCACGATCCAGATCTCCAGCCCAGTTTGCATCCACAAATCCATGTATATCCACCACTCTTTCCAATCCTGATCTTCTTTGGTAGCACAATCCATAGCTAGCACTGCCACACAAATACCTAAAAACACTTTTTATTGTTGTCCAATGCTCCTTCCCTGGCTTTGACATATACCTACTAAAAAATCCCACTGCATGTGCAATGTCCCGTCTAGTATAGACCATTGCATACATCAAACTGCCAACTGCACTCGCATACGGAACATGAGACATGTCCTCCTCCTCTTCTTGTGTCTTTGGACATTGATTCACAAATAAATTTACACCAACAGGAATAGGAACCTTGACTGGTTTACATTCCTGCATATTAAACCTCTGCAACATTTTCTCAACATATTTTCTCTTATTTAACTAGAGTTTCCTCTTTTTCTGATCTCTTTTAATTTCCATTCCCAAAATGAAATTTGAAGCACTGAGATCCTTCATGTAAAATTTAGAGGACAACTGAGTTTTCACATCCTGGATAATCTCCTTGTTGTTTCCTATCAGCAACATGTCATCCACATACAAGACCAAATAAATCAAATGATCACCAATTAATTTAAAATACACACAGTGATCCTCTTTGCTTCATTTGAAACGAAGTCCCAGCATATAAGTATCAAATTTTCGATACCACATCCTTGGTGATCATTTTAAACCATACAGGGACTTTTTCATCTTGCATACTAGCTCCTTATTTCCCTTCAAAGCATAACCTTCTGGTTTCTTCATATAGATTTCTTCTTCCAGATCCCCATGTAGTAATGTTGTCTTCACATCCATTTGTTCTACTTAAAAATCAAATGCAACAACAACAGATAACATAAATATTATAGAGGTTAACTTTGCAACAGGAGAAAAAATCTCACCAAAATCAATTCCCTCAACTTGGGAATAACCCTTTTCTACTAACTGAGCTTTGTATTTCTCCACTTTTCCTTCTGCATTCATCTTATTTTTAAATACCCATTTACTACCAATGGGATTTCTTCCAGATGGAAACTCCACTAGATACCAAGCCTCATTCTTATCCAAAGATTCCATTTCTTCATCCAGGGCCCTTTTCCAGAGATTTCCATCTTTTGAATGCACTGCCTCCCTTGACAGTTCTAGGATCATCATCAATAATAGACAAAGAAAAATTTGAACGGAAATCAGATGGAGTATACCTTTCCAACAACCTTCTTTCTTGAACTGATCTCCTCAATACTGGAGTATGAGGATCTTCTTCTTCTGATTTCTTTTCTTCTATAGATTCTAATTCATCATCCTTTAAATCAAACTCTATTTTCTCTAGTTCTTCCTTACTTGGTAGGACTTCCTGTTTAACAACATCCTTCATTTATATGAATACCACATCTCATCTATACACTACCCTTTTATTTTATGGGTTCCAAATATTATAACCTTTGTGACCATATTTATATCCAATAAATATACACTTTTCATCCTTCTTATCTACCTTACTCTTGTTTTCCTTTGGAACATAAACATATGCATCATAGCCAAATACCTTGAGATGTGTGAGAGAAGGTTCCTTACTAGTCCATGCCTCTTGTGGAGTCTTGTCATCCAATGCTGATGAGGGTGATCTGTTGACCAGGTAACATGCAGTTCCCACTGCCTTTGCATGGAATTCTTTCCCTAACCCGACACCACTGAGTATGCACCTTTCTTTTTCCATCAGCATCCTGTTCATCCTTTCTGTAGCTCCATTCTATTGAGGTGTATATGGAGTAGTATTCTGCCTTGATATACTACACTTCTTACATAATTCTTCAAATTCATTCCCGCAGAACTCTCCACCATTATCTATTCTCAACACCTTAATTCTTTTCTCCATTTGATTCTCAACAAGAGACTTGAACTCTTTAAACATGTCAAAGAATTCATGTTTCTTCTTGAGGAAATATATCCAAGTATTCCTCGAGAAATCATCTATAAATGAGACGTAGTACACATATTTTCCCAATGATGGGACCGACACAGGTCCAAAAACATCACTATGAACTAGTTGTTAAATTCCTTTTTCCCTCGTTGCACCAGAGGGGAATCTTACCCAATTCTTCTTCCCATATAGACAGTGTTCACAAAAATAAAAAATCCAGAGAGAAGTTAGACATACCTTCAACCATACCTTAACCATGTAGTAGTCAAAGACCCTTCTCTCCAATATGCCCCAGTCTTTGATGCCACAACATAACCTTTTCTCCAGAGATTGTAGGAGTTCTTTCTTCTTCAACTCCAATATCAGGAACAATGGAAATATTACACCCATCACTAATAATTCTTCCTTGCAGCTTATACAAAGTTCCAAACTGAACTCCCTTCAACAACACCATTATTCCTCGAACCATCTTGCATGTTTCCTTTCCAAATATTTTGTTTACCCCTACATCGTCCATTTTACTTAAAAAAATCAAATTTCTAGCCAAACCTAGGATGTGTAGAACACCAGGAAGTGTTCTAATCCTTCCATCTATGAGCCTCAACTTGACTTTTCCTCGTCCTATGATTTTGGTTGTTGAATCATCACCTAAGAAAAAATTACCCCCATCATACCTTTCATATTCATAGAACCACTCCCTGTGGGGAGTCATATAAAAGGGTACACATAATTCAACCAACCATGCCTCATGATTTGCATGTGTTCTTGAAGTAGCCATTTACACATCCCCTCCTTCTTCCTTGGAGGTCTTTTCTTCTGTATAAGAAGATTCTTCAGATCCCTTATTTTTCTCAAATTTGGATCTACACTGCTTCTTGTAGTGCCCTTCTTTTCCACATATCCAACATACCCTTAGAAACTTTCTGGGAGATTTAGATCTAACCTTAGACTTAGATCTCCCACTTGAGAACTTAGATCTATTTATTTCCTGGGATTGTCCTCTTGCAAAGAATGCGTCTATGTTCTGTCCCTCCATATTCTTTTGTCTTATCTCCTCTGACAACAAAGATGAGACCACTTCATCAAACTTCAAGGAAGTTGTATTACTACCTATGGCCACAACCAGACTATCCCACGAGTATGGTAAAGAACACAATAAAATGATACATTTATATTCATCTGAAATTTTAATCTCAACAGATACTAACTGACTTACCACAATATTGAAGGCGTTCAAATGCTCTGCCACCAAGTCTCCATCTCTCATCCTCAGTTTATACAATTTATTTCTCAGGAATAGTTTATTCACTAGGGACTTAGAATGATACAACTTCCCCAACTTATCCCATAAATCCTTGGCTGTAGCTTCCTCTGACACATTCAATAATACTAAATCTGAGAGGTACAGTTGGATTGTGCTCTTTGCCTTCTGATCCAACTTTTTCCAGTCATCTGTTGAAGTTCCTATAGGTGTAGTACCTAGATCTACCACGATCCAATAATCTCTGTCCACCAACAGATCTTCCATATTGAGATTCCACAACTCAAAACTTTTCCCATTAACTTATTGATCTCCATCTTCGAATTGCTTTCTGTTTCTTTTCACCTGAAAAATCAATACCACAAATCTCTCACAGTAACAAGGCTTATCACAGTCCCGAGCCAAAACCTTGACCACAAAGGCATCCCCCTAAAGCCAAAAAAGCTCTGATATGAAATGTAGATTTTAACCTTGTACAATATTTACTGCAAACAAATTTTCAGCAAAAGAACATAAAATATAC
>SNQJ01S0075861.1:13963-26107 GCA_010110895.2 Picea sitchensis
CAAAGAATTCCTACCCACACACGTAGACCAAACCATGCAAAGGTGCACCCTTTTCCTGCCTGTGTTCCACAGTAAACAATTTTTCGTTTACTTTCTCTGTGTTTGTCAAACTTATTTGCAGCTATGTTTTTTTTGGTTTTTTTTGTTTTGCGCATAGAGGCAACTACCCTGCACATCTGCTATCCAACAGATGCAATGTTGGGTCGGCCACCCTACAAGTCCACTTATGAATTTCTATATCGCCCAACCATAACGGCTATTCGCAGGATATGAAACATTAGAGGCATATTGTGCAGCTCGCAAGTGCGCAATCCAAATAATGGCATCTAAAATCTCAACCACCCCGCAAGTCCGCCTGTCAAATTGTATATCACGAAATTGTATGTGCTATTTGTAGAACACAGAACAATAGGAGGCTTTTTTTTACCCCTCCCGCCTGAGAACCCACAAGTATGGAATGTCATATGGATACATGATGTATAAAATCTGATGTCGATACTTAATAAAGGTACATATCTAATTTTGCCTCGTTTCTACACACACCAGTCTGGTAACCACAGAGTTGGTGTTGCACATGAATTATGAAATATGCACTGGGAGTCGGACGGAGTCAAGTCTGCGATCCAAATAAGTGGCTAAGTATGGAATAAGGGATTTGTGCATATTTGATATGTATTGCTCGTTTCTGGGATCTTGCTAGCCCTGGAGTAGAATGTTGAGCTGGACAGAACGCAAACCCGCTTGTCAAATTATTGTCATAAGCTATTTGTAAGTAACCTAGCAATAGATCCCCATTTTGACCCCACCAGCCCGAGAACCCACGATCCAGAAACTGTCAATGGTCTATAAAATATAAGCCAACCCACAAGTCCTCTTGTCTATTTGTATATCGCAGAACTATGTGTGCTATTTGTAGAACACCAAACAATAGAGGCATTTTTTTTAGCCCACCCGTTCGAGAACCCGTCATCCCGAAAATGGAAAAGTATGTGCTATTTGTAGAACATGGAACAATAGAAGGATTTTTTTGACCCCTCCCACCCAAGAACCCACAAGTATGGAATGTGATATGGATACATGGTGTATAAAATCTGATGTCGATACCTAATAAAGGTACATATCTAATTTTGCCTCGTTTCTACACACACCAGTCTAGTAACCACAGAGTTGGTGTTGCACATGAACTATGAAATATGCACTGGGAATCGGATGGAGCCAAGTCCGTGATCCAAATAAGTGCCTAAGTATGGAATAATGGATCTGTGCATATTTGATATGTATTGTTCATTTATGGGATCCCACCAACCCTGGAGTAGAATGTTGAGCCAACCAGAATGCAAACCCGCTTGTCAAATTATTGTCATAAGCTATTTGTAAGTAACCTAGCAATAGAGCCACGTTTTTTACCCCGCCAGCCCGAGAACCCACGATCCAGTAACTGTCAATGGTTTATAAAATATAATCCCACCTACAAGTTCCCTTGTCTATTTGTATATCGCGGAACTGTGTGTGCTATTTGTAGAACACCAAACAATAGAGGCATTTTTTTTAGCCCGCCCGTCTGAGAACTCGCCATCCCGAAAATGGCAAAGTATGGAATGACATCGGTACATTGCTTCGCTGAGCAATTCTGACTCATGCACCGTCAACATTGTAAACTCGTCAGTTTCATTATGCACTTTCACACTTGGCCATTCCTTCCTTGCTTGCTCTTCCTCGTGCCCGTCACCTTCGCATATCTGCATAATAAGAAATAGTGTTTATATATATATATATGTCTTCTTTCTAAATCTTTAATGCTAACAGGTCATCGTGCAGGCATTGTCTAAGCTATCATTGATGCACGCAAGGCTCGAGAAGTTATGCCATCAATGCAATTTATGTGAAGGCTTTTCTTATTCCTTCCCAGTCTTAATTTCAAACAGCATGGAATGTCATTCGCACGTGGCCAGCTTGCTTCCTTCCAGAAACCTCTAATCTCTTCCAAGTATTAATTTGAAATACCATGGAATTTCATTCGCACACCGCCACCTTTGTTCGTTCACGAAACCTTCACTCCTTAAATGTTCTTCACCGTAACTGCCACCTTCGCACTTCTAAGTATGCAATAATTAAGCTTTACTTCTAACAGGTCATCATACAATACACATAGATATTGTCATTAATAAGGATATTTTCCATTTGCACGCATGGAAGCAATGTTTCCAGGGGATTATATTGTCCCCTCCAGTTCTTCATTTCAAGCAGCATCTGGAGCAAATCAACATTTCGACAAAGTATTGGCACCAACTCTATAGCAGTTTTGTAGAAATACAGTGAACATATTCCTCATGACCTTCTCGTGCACAAGAAGGGAAAAAGAATTGCAGGGGAGGCGAAGCAGCCCAAAACTTATAGTGAAAACATGGATCTTGACGCTGATCTGGAAAGCATATTCTGCAACCTTAATTAGCCCGCAGACGGAATTCAACCTACCTTCTCAATGGACATGGTTGATACCGTAATTTTTTACGAAGATGAATTCTACGTATTCCAGAATGTTGTTTTTGAATCTGAATCAAAAAAATTAATCATTGAAAAAAAATATGTAAATAATAACCAAATAATACATCTTTCGGAACTTCACCTTGCCAATATACAGGCGTCCAAAATATCTCAACTTCACATGGCAACCGGAGATGCTCTTCATGGTTTTGTTGCACTCATTGAAGCCAAAAATGCCAGACTAAAGAACCGCATTAAGGAATTAGAGGAAGCTTTCTTTCATATGCCATTGCTTCACAGTTCTTTGTGAATAGTAATGTCTGCTACTACGTGCACTCCTACAACAAATCTAAAAGGGTCCTCCAGCTTCCTCGCATCCTGTAGAGGATATGTTGAGAAAAATATCAACAAAAGAATGGAACTGATTATGAAGGCCTGGGAAACATCACAGAATATGGATTCCCTGGGGAGAAGGGCACATAACTTGCTCCTACTTTTGCAGACGGATTTAAAAAATGAAGAAAGTTTCTATGTGCACACGGTCATCCCTTTTTCCTTTCATGTCAACAACATGGCAGAGACCAGAAGAAGACAACATGATCTCCCTTCCAATAAATGACTCACTCAACTAAAAGCATGTTGGAAACAGAAAGTGAAAAATATGTATGTCATCGTCCAATCATGTGAGCAAGAAATATCAAAGAAAGAAACATTATTGACAAATCTCACCAAATAGACTTAGCAGGAAACACAAGCGGCTTCTAGGACCCTAGCTTAATCCTCAACTCGCTGGCGTCAACCAAGCAAGCTTTCGATAAACAAGTTGATAATTTGAAAGCCTTGTCTTTAGAAAAATTTTACAACATTATTGAATATCATGAACAAGAGGTGGACAACTGGCTAGTTCGGTATTCGATACAAAATGCAGACATTGATGAAACTCTGTGCAAACTTTCAATTGATCTAAGCGAATTAGAAAATGAAGTTTTCAACATTCAAATCTGCAATGACATCAATGTCGCCCCTTTCAGAAACTGTATTGAAGAGAACTTGAAGTGGGTCATTGCCCAAATCGAACAGCGAAATGCATAGTTCTTTCTTTGTCAATTCAGTTATTCCAACTTCTCTGAGTATAAATCTATAGACAAAAAATGATCTTACCATTTCTACTTTTAAGGTATTACATTCTACCGTGTCCAACTCCTTTCCACAGTCCTATTTCTTGTACATATTTCTGTTATGGTCCACGGGAGCCCCAATCCCAGTCTATATGACAAACGCATTTACATTTCCATGGATATGTAACAAACTATTAATTTTTTCATATACTCCAAATAAAACTATTATTTTGTCTGCTTATATGTTTAAGTCTTCCTAGATTTTTATCTTCAGCCATGCTGAATGTGAAGACATTCTGTTTAATTTATCTCAATTCTCTTTTTCTCCTTTGCATCTTTTGTCCGGCCTAGTTATTTTCAAAATAAAGTATGAAATAAATCACTGACTCAAATTTGAGATATCATCTTTCATATATGTGTGTGTGTGTGTGTGTGTTTCTTTAAATTTCCAGGAATATCTAACAAGTTTCATTATATTTTATATAAATGTCATGAAATTGTGTTCGCTACATTTTTTGTACTCAAACATCTAGACAATATGTCATTTCTTGGATCTTTATCACCTGTGCTTCATACTTTTTCCACAAAAACCCTTAAAATTTAAATAGTTCGCAAATCCGCTTCTCAATTTGTATATCGTCGAACTGTGGGTGGTATTTAAAAAATTGCATATTTGGTATGTGTAATTTATGCTCTTCAGGAACCTATAATTTGATACATTTCAATTTCTTATATCCACTAGCCCCTGTTTTAAAGAAAACTAATTCAAGAATGCTATTTATTTGGTCCTTTTGTCCACCACCCTTTGTAACAGACATTGGCAGCAGGATATGGAACAACAAAAGCTCCATTTTCAAGTCACCAGCCTGAGAACCCGCGATCCAAAAACTAGACAAGTTTCGATTCAGGGTTCCCTCCATGCTCTAATTCGGGAATGCTAGTTTTTTTCCTGCTTTTATGTGTTCGTAAATTTTCATAAATAGTATGTACACAGAGTTACGTATTTGCTATGTATATTTTATGGTCTCCATGAGCCTATAATTTCATAAATTTCAGTTTCTTGTGTCGATGAGTACCTGTTTTAAAGAAAAGTAATTCATGAATGCTATCTATTTGGTCCTTTTGTCGACCGCCCTGTATGACTATGTAAAGAAAACTGATTCACGAATGCTAAATTTTTTTAACACAAGCCCCTTAAAATTCAAATAGTCTGCAACTGCAATTGTCAATTTGTATATTGCGGAATTGTCGGTGCTATTTGTAGGACACGGAACCGCAATCCAAAAACTGGTCAACTCAAGAACCCGCTCTTTTAAAGAAACTAATAACATACATCAGTACTATGTTTTTTTTCCTTTCTTTCTCCACAAGCATATGTAAAAAGAAAAACTAATTCAGAAATGCTAAACTTGTTTTAATTAATTATAAACGATTTTATTGATATTAAAATAAGTTATTGAGTTTATTATTTCAATTTGCTTATTCGACACGAGCCTCTCCAAATTCAAATACTCCCCAAGTCCAATTGTCAATATGTATATCATAGAACTCTACCTGCTATTTGTAGCACAAGGAACAACAAAAGCCCGCATTTAAGGTCCGCAGCCCGATAACCTGCCAAATTCCGCAACGCAATTTTTTTCA
This sequence comes from Picea sitchensis, assembly GCA_010110895.2. Lineage (NCBI taxonomy): Eukaryota > Viridiplantae > Streptophyta > Pinopsida > Pinales > Pinaceae > Picea > Picea sitchensis. The sequence continues at coordinate 19,210 of SNQJ01S0075861.1, forward strand.
TGCTTATGTTCACCAGCCTATGTAACAGACATCAGTACTATTTTTTTTTCTTTTTCTGTCCACCAACATATGTAAAAAGGAAAACTAATTTTGGGAATGCTAAACTTGCTTTATTTAATTATAAATTATTTTATCGATACAAAAACAAGTTATTCAGTTTATTATTTCAATTTGCTTATTCGACATGAGCGACTTCAACTTTAAGTAATCCGCAAGTCCGACTGTCAATATGTATATCGCAGAACTCTAGGTGATATTTGTAGACCACGGAACAATCGATGTCCAATTTGCGGCCCGCCAGTCTGACAACCCGCGATCCATAAATTTCAAATAGGTCGCAAAATAGCTTCTCAATTTGAATATCGCGGAACTCTTGATGCTATTTGTAGGCAACGGAACAACACAAGCACAGTTTTCAGCCCGCAACCCCGACAACCCGGAATGGAGCTTCTGTGCATGCTCTATATATCTACTTCATCAAATCATTTACTTTATTTTTGTAGGCCACGGAACAACAAAAGCCTAATTTTCAGCCCGCCAGCCTGAGAACCCGCGATCCAAAAATTCAACTAGTCCGCAAAACTGCTTGTCAATTTGTATATCACAGAAGTCTAGGTGCTATTTGTAGACCACAGAACAACAGGTCCCCAACTCGACAACCCGCGATCCAAAAACTAGCTAAGTCAAGAACCTGCTCTTTTTAAGAAAACTAATTCGGCAACGCCATTGTTTTCATACTTATGTTCACCACCCTATGTAACTGACGTCAATACTATTGTTTTTTTCTTTTTTTGTCCACCAGCATATGTAAAAAGGAAAACTTATTCGGGTAACAACAGAAGCCTGATTTTCAGCACGACAACCCCACAACCCGCTATCCAAAAATTCAAATAATCCACAGGACCGCTTGTCAATTTGTATATCGTGGAAGTGTCTGTGTTATTTGTAGACCACGGAACAATAGAAGCCCAATTTTCAGTCCAGCACCTCGACAACCCGAAAACCCATGTCAATTCTGCACCAAACACTTCTCTAGGAACCTAGGTAGCATACGTTACTACTAATTTTTTTGTGTTTTTTGTGCACGATCGTATGTAAAACATATGTTAAGAATATTATTTTGTATACGATGCCCTTAAAATTCTAACAGTCCGCAAATCCGGTTGTCACTTTGTATATTGTGGAACTATTCTTTTCGTTTTTTGCCCATGTACCCATGTACCTCAACTCCCTGCCCATGTGTCTCCTGACTTTAACTTCAACTTGCTCGAGGTAGCGCGCCATTACTCTAAGTGCGCCCTGCTCTGCCTTCACATACTTTCAACAGAACTCACTGGGCCTTTACTCTGCGTGTGCGGCCATTTATGGAAACTCACCAACTCCACATAACTGTTAAATAAAATGAACCTTGCTACCCACGCATTTACTCCGCATCCAACCTGACAAGGACTACGTTGTCATGCAACACTTGTTTATAAAACCCACTACTACGAATTATGTAATGGACAAACACTTTTCTTATATTATTTATTCTTTTAATATATTAATTATATTTGTTTCCATTTTTGTCCTCTTTATGTATGTACAAAAATTTGATTGAGTGATTTCAAAACATGGAGTACAATTATGCATTCAATGTTTGTTGTCACTCCACTACTTACTTTATACCTACTTTATATAAAAATATATATTTTGGATAATGGATAAACACTAATTTGATTCATTGATTTAAATAATTGAAGCACAATTATGCACTCTACGTTTTTGCTACTCCACTACGTGCACTTTATATCTACTTTATATTAAAATATATATTTTGGATAATGGATAAACAATTCCAATGTATATCGTAATTTCTAATTTATCTTTAAAATTTACATTTCAACCACTTTAATCTTTACCAAAAACTAACAATTCATTAATAAGCATTATATTAACATGCGTATCACCATTAAAAGATCATTATAAGTGTTATATTTACGATGAAGTATTTTTTCTTATTTGTTAATGATTGTTTACAATAATATCAGAAAATGTCCATGTAGAGTTATCGTAATCACATGTTTTTAATCATTAAACTTACTGAAATATTGCAATAATATGGTAATGGGAAAACATACACATAATGACTTATAAATGGAATTAAAAATTTACTTATGAACAATATGATGAATAACTTTATATTTTTAGTAGTTGATTTCAAAATGGTTTTTTTAATATGTATCTTTGTGGTAGTTTTGTAACATCTCCATGTTTGGTTTGATGATTTTAGCTCTCAGTGAGAGGAGATGGTGTTTTGGACTTATCATCCCCTCATTGTTTGATTTTATTGATGTTTGATTATGATAAACCTAAATGATTATTTATCATGGTTAGTCATTGTAATTATGTGGATGATATTATAGTCAATGTTATGAAGCTCTTCATTTATATTGTATGTACATTGTTATTATTGGAAGGATGAATCTAGGTTGAGACACTAATGGAAATATGGGGAAATGCACTCAAAAGAAAGATCTCTTGACTCAATTAGGATGGGCACCATATCCTAGAGCTTAGGAAGCCTTGGGGAAGGGGAAAACTTGTGAAAATCAACTGTAAAGTTAATTGGAGTACAAAGGAAAAAGAGAGAACATTGTAACATACTTTTACTTTATTCTTGACACTTGTAAATTCACCCTCAAGCCCAATTCGACCCTTTCATGAAAAGGGTGAAGGCCAAAAGGCAAATCTTGAGATGATGTTACAATTGGGAAGGATTACAAAAAGGGTTTCCTTCATTGCAAAGAGGTTGGTTGTCTCATGAGGAAATGTTCAGAAATTTAATCATTGTTGTGCAAGAACCCATGATTTGAATTATGTACTTGGTAAAGAAAATTATTGGTTGCTCTAAACTGCTCTGAGTGGAATATGAAGTCGAGAGTGTACTACCCATTGATGGGGTACTAAGGTTTAGTTTGTGCCTAGATACTTATATTATTCTTTTTGGGCCCTTAGGATGCCACCGTTGAGTGTGGCTATGTGCACCAGAGGTGAGGGTGGTAGTAATATCCTTGCAAATGGGTGACACTGCTGAGTGTGGTTATAATTACCAAGGGTGAGCATGGTATTAAAACCCCTACATACCATACCTTGACAGATTTTGTTAGTGTTGAAGACCAAAAGCCTCTCCACAACATTGAGGTTGATTAGCTGGAAGTATGATCTATTATAATCCTTTAGTAATTCTGAATTGCTTGTAGAGAGTTTCTGTGTGCAATAAAATTCATCACCTCATTAAGCTTGAGCCATTCTTGGGGAGAAACATCTATGAAGGTAGTTTCCTTAGTTGAGTGGAAAATTGACCCTTGGATGCAATTCCCTGCCCCCCTTGATTGACAATTGGATCATGGGATTTTGGATCTAACTGTTGGATCAAAACTTGGACTTCAGTAAGCGAAGGATTATAGGTACTTGTTATCATTTTTAATTTGTGTATTGTTGGTTTAGTTGATTTAATTGTGCAATCTTTATATATATTTTATGGGATCTTGACATGATTCCTCATCCTACATGTTTGTTGGGAATATATACTCTGTTTGATTTAGATTTGGTTTACCTTGTTTTGCTATAGTCTTACAGGGAAAAAAACGTTGTTTAGGTAACATCTTGATGGATTGTTACAAAGTGATATCAAAGCCACAGGATTATGCAATTTTGATGGATTGTTACAAAGTGATATCAAAGCCACAGGATTATGCAATTGAGGAACTCTAGGGAGATTGAAATATCAGTCAAATCACTACTTGTAGTGATTGACCTAGGAACCTTATATACTGAAATATTTAGGAATGAAGATTGAAAGTAATAATGATATTTTTTTACTAATGGAATAGCATATTATTAGCTAATTAATTGTTGAATGCTATCACTTTGTTTATTTCCTTCATTGTCTTAAATCATTTTAGTTAATTGTTTTATTAATTTAGGACAAATTTAAATTCCTTAATAGCTTTAGTGTAAATTGATTGATTTTTAAATACCTTGTTTAAGATTATTCATAACTTTTGCATTGTTTTGAATTGTAATTCAATATATTATCATTCAATATTGCATTGGGTTAAATCCATTTGAATCTTACACAACAATAATAAATTAAATTAATGAGACAAACCCTAGACCTTGTGGAGTATTCAAAAAACTATAGCCTTATGATATAATTAATAATATTCATTAACTGTGGGAAACAAGTCATTTTTTAATATATTCTATCTAGAATATGGATATGATTACAAAAAATAATGATGATATATACATCAAACCGTTATCATAAGGTCCCTCATTTCGAAAGTTGAAACCCTAATCCCCTTTTCAAAGTATCATGGTAAAAAAAAATAGGAATGCCTCTTTTATGCTCTTCAAATAACATGTAAAAATGAATTGTTCTTTTTCATTTACAAAAGAAATAATAGCTATATTCATTGAAAAAAGAAATAAAATTAGTTATTTTCAAAAATATTTTAAAATTATCAAAAATACATATATATGGATCATATATAAAGTTAATACATAGTAAATACATATTAAGTTTTGTTTGAAAATTAAAAATTTGTAATTTTTTTACCAAACGAATCATAAAGCCATAACTCAGCCTTGCACTTAGAACAAAACCCTAATCAAACTAAAAATTCCCGAGTCTCTACCCTCCTCTCTCTCACACCATTATGTGTCAATGTGTGTTCCCAAAGGTCAAGAAGACATAACTGCTCTCTAAGGTCAAGAAAACATAACTACCCTCTTTAAGACCATACACAACCTTAGACCATGCAAAAGAATGACCATACTGTGAACAAAAAATGACAGACTATTACCGTTTCTTGAGCTTGAATCTTAACCATCTCACCTCTCTGACTTTGTGGCCTCCTCTAAAGTAACTTTGTTTATTAATGTTTGACTTATGTTTGATTAATTTCATTTAATTTATTACTATAGAAGTTTCCATCATAATTGATCATCAAGATTTAATTTTAATTATTATTGTAGAATTTTTAAATATAGATTGATTATCAAATTTACTTTTTAAATTAGTTTAATTAGATAAATTATTATATGATTTTAGTTTAATTATCTCAATAAATAGTATTAACAAGAATTTATAATTTTCCTTTTGTTGTTAATCATCTACATAACATACATGTACTATTTGTGTCAAGTGTCAAGGAACACAACATTCTCAAAGATATCCTTTTGTATTAGTTTGAGTGTAAGGTTCATGCACACCTAGTGGTATCTCATGGAATCAATATATTTAAGGATTGGATAGTCATTGAATGATAAGGAGATTGCACCCTAGTGGATAATTCGGTGTGAATGTATCAAGTTCTAATAAACTTTTCGCTATTCAGAATTTCTGTTTTTCAGTTATAATCTTTTAAGTTGGAAGAGGAGGCACAGTTTATCCCATTCCAATCTATATAAAAGAGATGTGAGCCAATACAGAAACTAAGTCAACATTACTAGAATGTGTAAAAACTCTAAATAAAATACATTTTTTTTCTAATAAAAAATTCACTCCAAAATTAGATTAATATATAATTTATTTTACATCAACAAAAAATTCTTTCCCATACTCTGATACTAGTCCAATACAAAGGATGTCATTCTGAATAGTTACAGTGCCATCACAAATGAGTGCATTTATATACAATAGAAATACAATGGTCTTATACTTGCACTTAGAACATAGAATCCTTGTTGCTGACTTATAAGCCCGAGTATATTATAAGTAAAACTTGGTACGACCATTTCCAATTCACAAAAGCAGAGTATAAAATAGATAATCATGAAAATCAATATGATAAAAATATTGTTATATACATATTATCCTGTGTTATTGCCATAAAAAAAATTATGCAAATAGTAATAATATTGCATATTAGTTAAATATGAAATAGTAATAATATTACATATTACTTAAATATAAATATATTACATATTAATTAAATATAAATATAAAGAAAATTATATATAGAAAAAAATAAAAAAAATATTATAAATATAATATTTATTAAAAATATTGATAAAATACAAATATAAATATTTTAATGAAAATTAAAATTATGATTTTGAGAAATTTGAATAATAATTTTATAGAATTGAATAATATTGTAATTAATAAAAAATTATTTTAAATAATAAAAATTATATTTGAAAAAAATGAATTTTTAACATATAATAAATCTAAAATTTATATTTATATATATGGAGACAGACATTGTAGTACATTATCCACAACTTGTAAAGGCACATTATTTAACCACGAAAGAAGTATAAAAAATTATAATAGAATATATATAAAAAAAATTATTAGTTTAATTATTTTTAAGATTTAATCATTTAAATTTTTATATTTTTTATATTTTTCAAATAATTTATTTTTAATGTTATTTATTTGTTACCATACATCATACATAAAAAATAAATACTAGTTTTTTTTAGAATAAAAGATAAACATTAATTTTTTAAAGAGTATTTTTTTTTTTTTTTTTCCATTTATGATTTGTTTTAGAGAGCATATTTTTTCATTTGTGAATACATATGTGATGCTCGTTCAAGAAGTTGACAAAGTGATTTCAAAAATTTAGATTTTGTATTATTTCTTTATTTCTTTTTACTTATATTCATAAAATATAAATATTATAGAAATAGATTGTAAACCTCAACCATAAGCTTTAGATATTGAAAGAAAAAGTTTCTAACAACAAAGCTTAGAAAAAACAACATTCATTTTGTATTGTTATAATGATTATTGTTTTATTGTTTAATCATAATATACATTTTATATATTTTGATTTAGACATTTACATTTTACTGATGGGATCCCTACTATTAAAAATAAAATTTCAATTGACAACAGAAT
>SNQJ01S0075863.1:0-15001 GCA_010110895.2 Picea sitchensis
TTGGACTAGGAAACATATGATGGAAAACAAGGTGAAACAAGGAAAAAAACATAACTTCGAAGCATCATGATCCATTATCTAACTTCAAACCATGATCATCACCTAAATTCCCAATGCATTAAATGTAACACTTTGTATGAAAAAATGGGTAATGTATGTCATGTGTACTGGACCACCATCATGAGATGAACCATGTTGATCAAGTGAATGACCTGATCTATGATGATGGGGGAGGCATCTAAGGGGTCGTTGTTTATGGAGAATGTTTATCACCATATCTAGGATCATTGTCTACAATGTGAATCATGGATAATGATATCCTTTAGTTACCCCTAGGTGAGAGGGGGTAACAACCCCAACTACAACATTTATTGTAGTAAATTTCTAGGAATTGATTGGCAAAGGAGAGGCCTATAAATTGGTGGTTGAATAATTGGGATAATCAAGCTCAAAGCCTGCATGGCTTGGTATTCCATGAAGGAACTCTATCCATAATATTTGCAATGGTTGTTATTTTTTTAATAATAGAGCATATCACTTTGGTTGTTGGAGGACAAATATATGTTCATGTAATTCTTCCAGTTCTCATGTCTATCTCAAGGTAAAGAAAAGAGTAGGCTCATGGTGAAGAATATTTTCCAATTGATATTTAAATGAAACTCTTCATTCTTTCATTAATGACAATTATATCATTGGTCCTCATTTGAAGACATAGACATCGTTGTTGCTTAACATTTCCATTGAGCCAATTATTCCTTCTCTTGGGCATGTTGGAACATTCTTTCCCTTTCTTGGAAAAACAAGATTATATATGTTTTTTTACTCGAGAGGTATTTAGATAGCTTAGTATCTCTATCTCTAAACCACATTGGAGTAGGATATATATTTATTAATTGTTGAAGAGTTATATAAAAATCCTGTTGTGAGTAGCATTGGGATTTGATCACTTCAATCTAGAAGCAATTTCATATTCATATCTCCATTGGCTTATTTTCAGTCAATATTCCACTGAAGATAGTGTCGACAATTCTTGGGGTGATATGCTTCTTTTTCCTAAAAATGGATATGTTTTTTTTTTTGTGTTTTATATGTATGCATACTTGGAAAACTAAACTAGCATAGCACTCTTTAGCTACAACCACTCCTTTCATATCTCGATCATAGCACTTTGTTGCTAAGCTTAACCATTCACCTCATATTTGTAAGCAGTTGAATATTACACTGACGACAAAATACTTATGATCAGTCTTGGAAAGATATAGCGGAGCACAATTTTTGTTTTTGCAGAGGATCTATGTTGGTGATACATGTGGGGTATAATCCTTATGTTTACAAATCATGGAAACTATAGAGAACTGATGGAAAACAACCCTTTATACCAAGGAAAGTATATGGACCATGGGAATGATATCGTGGGAATGATGGAATAAATCAAAGCATGGAGTAGATAGTGGGAAAGAAGGCAGATAATGAAATCATGCAAGGAAGTCTCATTCATGATATGAAAGAAATGATGGACTGGGAAGGAGTCGAAGGATCAATTGTATTACAAGTAGTACCCACTCTATTTTGAATGCAAAAGGAGGGAAGCTAGGAGAATCCTGAAATAAGGAGGGACAAAGAAGTAGAGAAACAACCAATGGAGTGTAACGAGAAGGAAGTTGCATTGATAGTTGTAAGAAAAAGAAGTGACATGCACTTCCAAATCATGGACTTAAAGGTGGGATCTCCTAGGTTTCATATAAGTTCAACTGTAACGTATCAAATACCCTTTGTACACCATTAAGGATATTGGGGTACCTCCTGAAAACACAAATTTCTTCATCTTCTTGCTCTAATACCATATTATAATTTACCCAACCATCTAACTAGGATAAAATTCACATCCTATAACTTTAATACCATTCTTTCCTCACTGTCCGGCCATGAATTGATTAATGCATGTAAACAAGATAATGAAATATCATGGAGACACAATTATTCAATCATAATTACAAATGTAGAATTATGCATGCAAATAGAACAACATTCAATTATTAACTTAAATCATTAAATCAAAATAATAATGAATAAAACATAAAACTTATCTTTATGGGAATAAAACACAAATTGGTTGCAAACGAAGAACATTCCACCCAACCATAGGTACTTTATTTCCTATAGTCTTTCTGCAAGAGGGCCACCCCTGAGCTGAGGCTATGAGTCCACAAAGATGAAATCACCCATGGTTGGATCTAATCCTCTCACACATCCGAAATTCCTATCAATTCACAATCTGTTAACTTCCACAACAATCTCAATCCACCATCTTGTTGATGATTAAAATCACAATGAGGATTTCGCCCGCAAAGTATTTCTTAAGCCTAATAATTATAAGCTAATGAGATATATAATACTAGTAGGTGGGACCCCCTTCTAGATTGGGAGATCAGATCTGGTTCTTATTTCATGTTTATGATGTTGTTCGACACCTCTTACATGGTTCTACATCATTGATGAAATCTAGGTTTTATTGGAAATGAATAAGGCCTGTTATGTGTTGGTTCTAATTGCGACAAGTGAATGATGGGTAATGCATGATTATGTTTTGTTCCAAGCTCTAATTTCATGTTACGATGGCATATGTTATCCATTGCTACCATTGCTATCTGTTCCTGGATTCGTTACTTTGACATATTCACAATAGACATGTTAGTAACAATACATAAGAGTAGTTGAAAAGAGGAAAAATCAATATAAACAAAATGCAAAAAGAAAAGATTGAACCATGCTACTATGCTACACTACATGCATTGAAATTAGAATGGTCGTTGTTAATCCTAGATAACAAGTTAATAGCTATGCGATTTATTGAGTTATATAGTTGACATGCATTATTGTATAGTTTGTAAATGGTAAGATGTGATGAGGGTTGCGCTCTTGGCAATTAGTGGATGTTGGTTTTGATGCATGGTTCGATTGAATAAATTAATGGATTAGTGGGCTGGCATGTACTATGGAATTGAATGATTTGAGGGTGGAGGCGACGTGCATTTAATGCATGTCACTCCTACTCCTTCCACTAGCCACCACCCTAGTTTGGATATTGTTCAACTATGTTTTGCTGTGGTTAGGCTTCGACGTTCAAGTAGAGGAAGAACCGCTCGACCAAGCTCGCATTTTTAAGGTGCTTTTGGTTACAGGTATGTCTTTTCGCCATCCATGAATCTTCTCTGGTTATGAAATAGATTTTGTCTCGGGATGTATGGGTCATTTCTTTCCTTAAGTATGACAACTATGTAATTTTGTGATATTTTTCTGGAATGAATCGTTGGCGGTTTTCACTGCAATAATGTTTGAAGTCACAGTGTTATTGGTCGTTCTGAGGGTTAGCAGCCAAAAAGGCTCTCAGTCATCCTTGCTAGTTTTAGTTGGAGGGTTTCATTTGGTCTAGAGTGGCTGGCTATCTCCACACATTCATATCACCATACCCAGTCTTTTGTTGTTATGGGGTTTACTAGTTTTGAAGCGCCTTGTGTCACTGTGCATTGTTTCACTTGGGTATGGGTTTTTTCATGCTACTGATGGTTTCACAGTGGGTTATATTTCTTGTTCTCGGCTCTGTTTTACCTTAGCATTGTTAGTTGGTTGATTGGGAGAGATACGAGGGTTATACCCTGCGTGTTCTAAGTATTGTTACAAGGCCAAAATGGAGCCTTTGCTCCTCTCTGTTGAACACTCAACACACCCTAAAAATTCCATGTCAAATTTTACTTTTTGGGTACCACTTGATCTTTTTCACTGTCTAAATTCGACTTCAGTATGAAAATGTTGCCCTTACTTATCATTTTGTTTCTCATTTAAGTCTCTCAAAGTTTGCTTGAACATGTGAAAATCACCGTAACTTAAAATACTAACATTTAATTAAAGAATCAACAATTGAAACATTTCCTCGATGTGCTAAAATTCGGCATCATAAATAATTAAAGATGAGAAAAAATCACTTGAGATAACTGAGGTCACCGAGTGCCGATCTTCGTCGACGTCAGCTAAGGAAAGTTGTTCTTTTGTGAAAAACATCACACAAGGATATCACCGACAACCAATTCCCTTCGACTTCGGCAAAGGACGAAAATAGCAAGTGTTGAGCGAAGAAAGAAATGTTATCGCCAATCGCCGACTTCCGAAACATTTTCGGTATCGGAGGTTTTCGAGGACCATAAATCACAAAGAAACTACGCGATACGTTTATTTCCGAAGGCCGATCCCTGATACATTTTCGGTGTTGACGGTCCCAAGTTTAGCTTAGAGCGCCTGACTTGAACAAAGTCCCGAGTCCGACCATTACTAGAGAACTAAGTTCCCGGTCTTCAGTACGATGTATCTCGAGTCATTATTGCCACGTTAGTGTCGTACGATGAAATCGATCGGAGTCAGAGGTTTTTTTCATAAGGAGATCAATGAAAATACAAAACAACCTGGAGCAATACTAAGTATAAAATCAAGGCTAACAACTTACAAGAAAATTTGGACAAAGAACATAGTAGATACACAAGCAAAGAGAAGAAACGATGCATTCAACCACTACAACTTGAATCCTTTCGTCAAAGTTTCGAGACTTTATATATTAGATTTCCATCGAGCTCAGGTTACATAAAATAGATACTGTCTACTCCTTTGGCCAACCAACCCGGTTACATTAAGAACATGAAGATTTTCAAAAAAGGGGAAACTAGCAAAATTTTGTGTCACGTCTGAGAATACAAAACATAGTTTGACAATCATGCCTCTTCTGCACGCAGAATTTCTCCCTGGCTGCTTCACACTCTTTGAGGTGTTTTGATATTTTGTTCTTCCGACACTGTCTGCACTTCGCACAGCTGCACGAGCGTATCTTGCACTTCCCAAAGCTGCCTCTTCAGCCAGGTTACATTCCCTTCACGACCTTGTTGTGCTGACACCTCAAGGTTGTTTTCCGCCAACTGCCGTCGTAATTATCTATTTTACTGGTAGAGTTCAACAATGGCGAGTTGTGCCTACTCTAGTTGTTGATTAGGCTCTTGAACATTAGAACCCAAGGCATCCGGCCTCCTCGTTCTTCCCTGACTTGCAGTTTCGACAGGCTCTAGCCGGATATTGCGCATTAGTAACTCCCCAGAGACTGATCTTGCACTTGACCCAATCAAGATTTGGTCTTCCCCAACTTCCTTATTCTTCCTGGGCCTTCCTCTTCTCCATGGTATCTATTGTCGAGGAAGAGTGGCTTCCGACTTGTGTCCTTCTGGCATAACTTCTTCCATTTTGGCCTCCGCACAGGACAATAAAATAATTTCTGTGCGAAGGTAGGAATCTTCCTTTGAAGCCTCGGGAACACCCACTGCAAATAAGAATGAGTCCCAGGCATTTTGGGGCTCAAACCTGCTGCTTCGGCTGCCTCACATGCCCCATCTTGCATTTTGAGGAGTTCCCATAGTGTGACAACGTATCTACTCTGCACATGGGTGACTTGACAAGGGCCCAAAGCAAAGAATTTGATCAGCCTGGACTCATGAGATAAATAACCAACAATGCATAAGATCGGATGGTGAGTAAAACACATGCAGAACATCTAGAATTTATAATAGAGCGGGCAGTGAGTCGAAACGTGTCAGGGAACATTGAATTCCCGACAACGGGATGTTTTACAGAATATCTATGTTACATTTGCGTGACGGGTATGATCCGAGGCATGTGAGATGCAACCGATAGGAGTTGCAGAGGGTGTGTGGTATGATCACCTCGATTTTTTTTTTAATTTCCTAGCCTCCATGATGAGCTAATGATGGTTGATGCACTTGCTGATGCGACTTCTATTTTAGCAACTTGCCTCAACCTGAGGCACTTAACGAATTCCCTTATTATAGGATTCGACCCTTTTGGAACATACACGTACTTTTGGCACATGTTTGGCTCTGACATCCTTTCTCGACCCCAAAGGCCAACCGACCACTGGCATGACTTTGACTCTCATGTTTTCTGTACCTGATATTTCATGTTGCGGCACGCGTATGTAACTCACCCTAACTGGAGAAAACAAAAATGACGGTGCTAACATAAATGGTGCAGGAAATTCTAAGGGTTGCAGGGATCACATAAGTATCCAACAACTAGGCTTAACAAGCTTTATAGGTATGCACCAGTCTGGATTCTTCACGCTTACGTTTTATACACATATTTTTCCAAGTGTTGATCTATACACAATATCTAAACGATTTTAATTCTGATTATAGGAAAGATGCCTCCAACTATTGAGAAAAATTGGCTCAGTAACCTCGTCAAGAAATCTGAAAGAAATTGGATCCGAAAAATCAGCAGGGTGATGAAATATATCAGACTCCCCAAGTTCGACACACCTGATGACTTTGTTGATTTGCACGACATAGCCAAATCACACACCAAGCAAGATTCTTCATGGGTTGAAAGACTAGAAAAGGTGACCGACGCAGTGCCAGGGCAGGTGCAACAATTTATGGATCACCCAATCAGAGATCGGGCTATGCTACAATAGTTGAGTACCAGTCTGGTGAAGTATCGGGGGCATGCAGTAGAAATCAGAGAAATTCACAGCCCCGATGGAACAACACAGTTTCCCATATGCTAACACCTGTGAGGAGCTGTTCATCAGTTGGTCGGAGTATGAGAGAAGTCACCCTTTCAAAGTGATATCTCAAGATGACTGTTAGAAACTGTTAGGATAGAACGCCACATGGCGAGTTTTGTGTTGCCTAACTGCACTTTAGCCGTTATTTATAGTTATTTTTATGGTATAAATGATATCTCCTGACTGATTAGTCAAGAGTCGATGGTTTTTGCAAGAAACTCTCCTTTTCTAGTTTGTTAAGAATTATTTTGGAGCTGCCCGTAATTGAGAAGTCCTTCTGGACTCGAGACAAGTTATATTTTCATGAAATGCATGTGTGATTGGGCATAGATAAGAAATATTTCCTATCGTGTCTCATGAATGGATGTTGCAACAAGTAAGAACTATTGAATCTATTGTTAAGTTATCTAATGCAGTGTTTTTTCAGTTCTTTTCTTTAATGATGAAGATGAATTGTTGTGTTGTTGTGTGATAGATGACCAGAGTAGGTGAATTATTTTACTTGCCATTATTTATCGCATGTGTGTTTTCTTTCTGATAATTAAATATCTCAGATGGTAATTGGATGCTCACATGGTTAACGTATTAGTACTAGGCCTGTGGTATAGAATCGTTGTCTACATGCTTGAGTAGCGGGTTATCCCAAGCTCAGCCTCTTCTCCAGTAGTTAAAACTATTTTCCCTTTTGTTGTCAAGTTGGTTTATGCCGGATTCAATMTTATATYRGTCCCACCCAAGAGGAAATAYAAAAAAGAGAAAKTCCAAACTGAAGGAGACACCTTCACAAGAAAACATAAAGCCCATCGGTTAATTGGCCAGATTGCAAGATCTAGAAAACCATKCCACTATTAAATGCTGCAGAGTCTARTTGGGCCTCGGTGGTGGGTTTGGTTCCTACTGTTGAGTTTAAGGGATTTAGGACCCATCAACAKAATTGGCGCTAGAAGGAGGGCCTCAGAATGAATGACTGAATACATATTTCATGTAATATCTCAAACAACTTGTAGATTCAGAACAACCCACATGCATGGCTAGTCATTCCCATGACAACCCACATACACTGAGTACTCTCWAAACGAGTGACTCACCCCAGCACGAGGGAKAATCWWTTTTTCCCTTATATACCTTACGCTCTTCCTCACAAGAGATTAAATCAATTCAGAATAATCACAAGAGCATATGCCTGACAGATCGGTGCGATGTCTTTAGCTCTGATACTTCCTCGAAGACAAAAAATAAACAGACCAGTGGTGGACACCCCAGACTAGGTTTTCTTGCACATAGTAGAAGACCTAATAGATTTCACAATCACCAAAATCGAACATCCTCTCAATCTGATCCCTGAAACTCTAGTCGGTGACGTCTTTGAACCAAACGATTTTTTCAAAAGAGGAGGAGTTTAAATTAGAATCCGAAGATATGGAAGAAAACAACGACCATGAGGAAGAGGGAGGAAACCCACCTCAGAAAAAACAACCTTGGTTGGCCAGAGACACTTTGTCCATCCCAGGATGAGTACATATTCTTCAGATATTATTTTTGGGATTAACTGCGTAGTGTAAGTCATTAATCTATGACCCATATGGGTCATAGATTAATGACTTACACTACGTAGTTAATCCCAAAAATACTATCTAATATCTTGCATTGCGGAAGCCCCTATATACATATTCTTCCCTGACACCCAGAAAAATTACGTCCTAAGTTCGACCTTGAGACCTCGGGATTTCCTGAAGATCATATCTAGAAATTCATACTAGCGATCAAACTTATGAACGTCCATCATGAAGACATAGTATGCCGACTATTCTCCTATATGTTTGAGAATTTAGCTTCCACGTGGTATTTTAATCTTCCTGTAGGATCTATAACTAGCTAGACGAAATTCCAGAAGGATGTTTTAGATAAATTTGCAGAAGAAACTACTACAGGATCCTTGATGGCTAAGTTGTTTGCTGCCACCATGAGTTCGAAAGAAAGGGTTAAATATTTCAATCAAATATTCACAACTATCTTGAACAAATTCTAGCTCGAAGCTAAACCTATGCAGGAGTTGCAAATTGAGGTATACGCTAATTCTCTCCCAACTTCTATTTCCATGTTTGTGAAGAGAGCTGCCAAATGAACCTTGGCTGATAATTTTGAAGAGGCCAAAACAATTGAATTCCAAATGAAATGATGCAAAGAGAGTCAGGTCTCCGTAGTCAATAAAGAAGCTCAACCCCCTCCCCGAAGAGGGCTACTACTCACTAAACCCCTGGGGAAACAATAAGAAAAATCTCCTGAAAAGGGTAACAGAGACATAGAGGATCTACAATGCATGGTTAAGAAGTTATTGAAAGAAATCATAGACATGAAAATAAGTTTCGGGGAGGGAAACCAAGGGCAGAGGCCCTATAAGCCTTTCTTTAAAAGAAACCCTCCATTCAGAGCAATTGAACCCCCCCAGCTAACCTAAATATCAATTTAGGAAATGTAGCATCTGATTCCTTTTGTACTTATCACCAAGAAAATCACTCCGAAAGGGACTGCCCTCAATGGGTGCATGCCATGAATTTAATTGCCAATCGGTTCCTAGACGAAGTCTCCCTGATCGAAAAACCAAGTGGTTCAGTTATTAATGTTGTTGATCAAAAAGATATTTATCCACCAGAAGATACAACCATGATGATATGGGGCCTTGAACCAATCATGCCTTCCGACGACTTATTTGAGTCTCAAGAACCACCCGTAGAGGTCTCGGTTGTGCAAACATGCAATAAGGGTTCACCTGTCTCAAAATATCCTACTACTACCCAAACATCGGGGGAAAGGTCAACCCCCGATCACCCGAAAGCACCTTTTGATCCTTGTAAGAAACCCATAAGCATCCATACTAGAGAATCACCAAAACTGGATTACAACATAGTTGAAGATTTGAAGAAGTTGAAGGCTAACATATCAGTTATGGACATATGTAGGATCCCTCAGCAAAAGGACTTCATGCTACAAGATTTGAGATTAGTAGAAAACCATGCGACAAGCGATGATCGACTAAGGAATATAACTCCCACATACCTAGGGAATAAACTAACGATAAATGCCTGCTCGGAAGACAAGAAAGGGAGACCTTTTGTACCACCTTTCCTTTTAACATTTGAAGTCTCAACAGGAACCTCCATAACTGTTTGTTTGATTTAGGGGAATCCTATAACATTATTCCTTTATCTATATGTAAAAAACTAAACACGGTTCCTCTCAAGAGTGATAAACATGTAATACAACTAGACATAAACCAAGTGAATTTCATGGGATAACTCAAATATGTAATGATCAGAATAGCCACGCATCTTAAGTTTGTGCAAGTGATTGACATCATTGTAGTAGACATCCCATAAGCTTATGGATAATTGTTAAGCCGAGATTGGTCTGAAAAATTAAACGGGTACTTTAACACAAACTGGGAACACCTTTGGCTACCATTAAAGGGGAACAAGAATATGATCAGGATTGATAGAGAAAAGTATCTGAAACATACTGTCACTGATCTAGAAACCCTAAATGAACCCTCATCGACAGATTGTCCTATGCTAGGAAATTATTCCTGCGATTCCTACTTTGGGAACTTCTTCCCTCTTTCATCTGATGTCCCTCTCACTTAGAACTCTGAAATGGTGTTTCATGAGGAATTGTCGATACCAATAGAAGAAACTCTCTTTTGTCAAGAACTTGTGCTAGAAATCACAGAACATATAAGTAAGCCAGAAAGTGGTAAGAAAGGGGAAACATATAACCCACACTCACAAATTTGGACCATATACTTTGATGGATCTAAATCAAAGGAAGGGTTAGGGTCAGGGTTCATCCTCATAGACCCAAAGGGTAAAGTTCATATCCTATCTTGTAGACTAGAATTCAAATGAACCAACAAAACCACCGAGTATGAAGCGCTAGTACATGGGTTAAAGAAATCAATAGACTTAAATGTCAAGGACTTAAATGTTTCTGGGGATTCTGAAATTATCGTTAGACAAGTAAGGAATATTATACATTGTAACTCCCCACAGTTAAATAATTATCAACATGAAGTGCATAGGTTAATAGAGCATTTTTAATCTTTCAATATTACAGCGATCCCCAGAGCAAAGAATATCCTTGTTGATTTCTTGGCTATAGTTGCTTCAAGGCTATCACCTCTAGAAGATTATGAAGCCTCCCATTTCACTGTGGAGTTACTCTACAAACCATCGGTGCTTAACAACATTTCTAATTGGAATGTATTTGAAGGGGATGAGCAGATCATAAACTTTCTGACTAACTAGGATAATTTTAAAGACTTAGCTATTGAAGATGAAGTATTCCAGGAACAATCAACAGAAACTGATCCTTGGACAGGTCAACCAACCGACAAATCGAAGTCTCACAAAATCCCAAAGGGGATAGCTAACTTAGAAAATCTGTTTGACCTGAAAGAACGGTTTAAGGGGCCCAAAAATGAGAAGACCCGTAGTTCCTGTCCCATGCATGAAACTATAAATCTCAGAACCCCGAAAAACCCAAAAAATATAAACCTCGGTAAGAATATATCTAAGGAGGAAAGGAAGGCTTATCTCAAACTGTTTAGACAATATCAAGATGTCTTTTCATGGTCCTACCTAGATATGAAAACTTATGATACCCGTATCATTAAACACACTATCCCGTTAAAACCCGAAGTAAAACCCTTCCAACAGAAGCTCCGAAAGTATCACCCATCCTTGGAACCTCTCATGTGTTAGGAGTTGAAGAAACTTATAGATGCCAAAATTATTTTCCAGGTTAGGCATTCCACGTGGGTAGAAAATTTGGTTCCTGTGAGGAAAAAGTATAGAGAAATCCGCTTGTGCGTAGATTTTAGGAACCTCAACAGAGCTTCAGAAAAAGGACAACTACCTAGTCCCACCGATGGAGAAACTCTTGTAGATTGTGTCTAGCTCTGAGATTTTCTCTCTATTGGATGATTTATTAGGTTACAACCAGGTTCTGGTTTCAGAGGAAGATCGTTTAAAAACCACCTTCCGAACTAAGTGGGGAACTTTCGCTTACAAACGCATGCCCTTTGGATTAATCAACATAGGGGCAACCTTACAAAGGGCCATGGACGTAGCATTTCAGGGACTGATCAACAAGTGTGTGGTAGTGTACCTTGATGATGTAACTATGTATTCAAAGAACATAGAGGATCACATCCAACACCTAACCCAGATTTTTGAAAGGTGTAGAAAATACAGTATATCTTTAAACCCTAAGAAAATCATCTTTGGTGTGGAAGAAGTAAAGCTGTTAGGTCACATTATATCTCAATAAGACATTCACATAGAACCTGAAAGGATTAAGGCCATAACTCAACTCTCGTTGCCTCACAACAAGATAGCTATGCAATCATTCTTTGGAAAAATCAATTTCATGAGGAAATTCACCCCTGATTTTGTGGAAACTATCAAACCCTTACAAAAGATGATTCATAAAGACACCGAATTTAGGTGGGACGATGAACGGAAGAAAGCCTCCAATGATATTAATACCATTATATACCAAGCTCCCATGTTGCAGAGTCCTGATTTCAACAAGGATTTATTCCTCTACACTTTCGCATTCGATCAATCGTTAATTGCATTTTTTACTCAGAAGGATGATGACAACAACGAGGCCCCGATGTCGTTCATGAGAACTAACCTCCAAGGAGCTGAACTGAATTACCCTACTATAGATAAACATGATTATGCAGTTGATAAGGCAGTAAAACATTTCATATCATACATACTCAAGAATCACACCAAATTAATCATGCCTCACCTCGCAATCCGATCTCTATTTACTCAACAAGAGATGGGGGAAAGAGGAGGAAACTAGATGGCAGTAGTTAAGGAATTTGATCTAGACATAAAACTTGCCAAACTAATTAAAAGACAAGGGCTATGCAAGTTGGCAGCTAAAGCTCAAGACCAAGTAAATGAAGTCCCCAGATGGGATAATGAAATGAAACTATGGTATGGTGACTCTTCATACATTTCCCCAGGGGAAGAGTCTTGGTATGAGAAATTGAATTATCTCCTGCATCACGAGACTTGCCCAGAAGACCTAAATCTCAGGGAAAGGAGAGCTCTTAGGTTAAAATCTGTGCAATATCACCTCATAAGTTCGATACTCTTCCAGGTTAATTATGATGGGGTACTTTTAAGATGCCTTGAATGTATAGACATGGACAAAGTTCTGAAGGAACTCCATGATGACCTTGCTTGCGGACATTTTGCAGGAGACACTACTGCTCATAAGATACTAAGAGCTGGCTATTATTGGCCCACTTTGTTCAAATATGCCCACGCATATGCTAGAAACTGTAAAATTTGTCAATTGACCACTGGGAGAGAGAGGAGAGTAGTAGCCCCACTCCAACCGGTGACCGTTTCCAAGCCTTTTGAGTAATGGGGGTTATATATCATAGGAGAGATTACACCAAGATCTTTGAAACAACACAAGTACATTCTTACTACCATCGATTATTTCATGAAGTGGGCATAATCCATTCCTCTAAGTCATGTAAATGACAAGGTAGTGATCCAATTAATAGAACAACAATTAATCACAAGATTTGGTGTCCCGTTTGTTATTGTTTTCGACAACACAACTTACTTTTCTTCCACCTTATTAACATAGTTTGCACTAGACAAAGGAATCATAATTAGATACTCACCAAATTATTATCCACAGGGAAACAGAGTGGTAGAATCAACTAATAAGAACCAAGTGAGGATATTGAAGAAAACAATGGAAGACAACCAAAGTAATTGGCATAATCTACTCCATAATGCTCTATGGGAAGATAGAGTTACACCCAAGGAAGCTATAGGGAATTCCCCATACTTTCTAGTATACGGACAGGAAGCCATTCTCCCAAATGGACTATATCTCCCATCCCTTCAACTCACGCAAGAGTCCGGGGAACATCCCTCATCAACCTTACAAAAAATAATTAACACCCTGCTCATGTTAGAAGAAGAAAGGGAGAAAGATAAATCAAAATTCATATCCCACCAATAGATAGTTAAAAGATGGTTTGTCAAGTATAAGGCTAAAGAGAATAATTTTGAAGTGGGAGACTAAGTCCTAAAATGGATAGAGCAAATGAGCCTAAAGGAAAACATTCTATGTTTTAAAATCTATGGCTCAGACCTTTTCAGGTGGCTGAGAAGATTGGGGTAGGCACTTGTCGGCTACAGAATCTGAGGGGGGGACCTGATGCCCTACTAGTAAACGGCCAAGCCCTAAATCAATATTTCCATTAATAATAATAATAAAAAATGCTTTTGTCTTCATGATTTTGTTTTAGCTATGTTGATTTCAAAATGTTTTTTTTGTTTTATTGTTTTCTTTTGGTTTTATTTTAGGACTTTTGAAATTTGTGTTTAGGAAGACAATGGTTGACCTCAAATCATGTGACATAGTGAACTTTGTTCCTAACTCATCGCTCACATACAACACAAGAAGCGTCCAAGAACCTGCAGTTGTTTCGAGGGTCTCTCTATCTAACCTGCGTAGATGAACAACTTTGGAGAAATATCAGAAGGATCTACTCAATGGATTGGTGATACCTTAAGGGAAAGATGGTAAGCTGGAAAAGGACTACATGCACCCTAAAGACAAAACTATTAAGTTTCACCTTAACCATATCATCTTGCAAAATAACAGACGCCATCCTCTCACACTCACTCAAGGCATTTTGTCGAAATAAAATTGACTTTATCAAATGAGTGGACAGTAGGAGAGGGCATCCAGATATCTCCGCTGGGGCTATGGATGCTTTCTGGCAGTGGAGCAAGGTCTATGATGTCGGGGTGACTTCGTCGAGGCTATGGACGCTCTCTGGAAGTAGAGAAACACCATAACAAATGAGTAAGGGTAACTAAAGGCTCCATGCCAGTGAATACTTCACTTCAATTTTGTAAAAGAGGGCATGAGTCAGGGTCATAGGAAATGAGGGTGGAACAAAGGTTAAAAAATCCCATAGGCAAACCCGGAAGCATCAACTAGGGAATTTCAAATGCAAGGGTAAATGAGGCTCTAATTTAAAGCTAGTTAAGTTCTCCACCAGCTTCTGCGTCATCCGAGCCACGAGGGAGGAACATAGATTCTGATTTCACCCAATAAGTCACCATTTGTTGAAAACTCAACACACCCTAAAACGTCCATGTCAAATTTTACTTTTTGGGTACCACTTGATCTTTTGCACTGTCTAAATTTGACATCAGTATGAAAATGTTTTTCTTACTTATCATTTTGTTTCTCATTTAAGTCTCTCAAAGTTTTCTTGAACATGTGAAAATCACCGTAACTTAAAAGACTTACATTTAATTAAAGAATCGA
>SNQJ01S0075863.1:31115-43328 GCA_010110895.2 Picea sitchensis
ATTGAATCCGGCATAAACCAACTTGACAACAAAAGGGAAAATAGTTTTAACTACTGGAGAAGAGGCTGAGCTTGGGATAACCCGCTACTCAAGCATGTAGACAACGATTCTATACCACAGGCCTAGTACTAATACGTTAACCATGTGAGCATCCAATTACCATCTGAGATATTTAATTATCAGAAAGAAAACACACATGCGATAAATAATGGCAAGTAAAATAATTCACCTACTCTGGTCATCTATCACACAACAACACAACAATTCATCTTCATCATTAAAGAAAAGAACTGAAAAAACACTGCATTAGATAACTTAACAATAGATTCAATAGTTCTTACTTGTTGCAACATCCATTCATGAGACACGATAGGAAATATTTCTTATCTATGCCCAATCACACATGCATTTCATGAAAATATAACTTGTCTCGAGTCCAGAAGGACTTCTCAATTACGGGCAGCTCCAAAATAATTCTTAACAAACTAGAAAAGGAGAGTTTCTTGCAAAAACCATCGACTCTTGACTAATCAGTCAGGAGATATCATTTATACCATAAAAATAACTATAAATAACGGCTAAAGTGCAGTTAGGCAACACAAAACTCGCCATGTGGCGTTCTATCCTAACAGTTTCTAACAGTCATCTTGAGATATCACTTTGAAAGGGTGACTTCTCTCATACTCCGACCAACTGATGAACAGCTCCTCACAGGTGTTAGCATATGGGAAACTGTGTTGTTCCATCGGGGCTGTGAATTTCTCTGATTTCTACTGCATGCCCCCGATACTTCACCAGACTGGTACTCAACTATTGTAGCATAGCCCGATCTCTGATTGGGTGATCCATAAATTGTTGCACCTGCCCTGGCACTGCGTCGGTCACCTTTTCTAGTCTTTCAGCCCATGAAGAATCTTGCTTGGTGTGCGATTTGGCTATGTCGTGCAAATCAACAAAGTCATCGGGTGTGCCGAACTTGGGGAGTCTGATATATTTCATCACCCTGCTGATTTTTCTGATCCAATTTCTTTAAGATTTCTCGACGAGGTTACTGAGCCAATTTTTCTCAATAGTTGGAGGCATCTTTCCTGTAATCAGAATTAAAATCGTTTAGATATTGTGTATAGATCAACACTTGGAAAAATATGTGTATAAAACGTAAGCGTGAAGAATCCAGACTGGTGCATACCTATAAATCTTGTTAAGCCTAGTTGTTGGATACTTATGTGATCCCTGCGACCCTTAGAATTTCCTGCACCATTTATGTTAGCACTGTCATTTTTGTTTTCTCCAGTTAGGGTGAGTTACATCCGCGTGCCGCAGCATGAAAGATCAGGTATAGAAAAAATGAGAGTCAAAGTCATGCCAGTGGTCGGTTGGCCTTTGGGGTCGAGAAAGGATGTCAGAGCCAAACATGTGCCAAAAGTACGAGTATGTTCCAAAAGAGTCGAATCCTATAATAAGGGAATTCGTTAAGTGCCTCAGGTTGAGGCAAGTTGCTAAAATAGAAGTCGCATCAGCAAGTGCATCAACCATCATTAGCTCATCATGGAGGCTGGGAAATTAAAAAAAAAATCGAGGTGATCATACCACACACCCTCTGCAACTCCTATCGGTTGCATCTCACATGCCTCGGATCATACCCGTCACGCAAATGTAACACAGATATTCTATAAAACATCCCATCGTCGGGAATTCAATGTTCCCTGACACGTTTCGACTCACTGCCCGCTCTGTTATAAATTCTAGATGTTCTGCATGTGTTTTACTCACCATCCGAGCTTATGAATTGTTGGTTATTTATCTCATGAGTCCAGGATGATCAAATTCTTTGCTTTGGGCCCTTGTCAAGTCACCCATGTGCAGAGTAGATACGTTGTCGTACTATGGGAACTCCTCAAAATGCAATACGGGGCCTGTGAGGCAGTCGAAACAGCAGGTTTGAGCCCCAAAATGCCTGGGACTCATTCTTATTTGCAGTGGGTGTTCCCGAGGCTTCAAAGGAAGATTCCTACCTTCGCACGAAAATTATTTTATTGCCCTGTGCAGAGGCCAAAATGGAAGAAGTTATGCCGGAAGGACACAAGTCGGAAGCCACTCTTCCTCGACAATAGATACCATGGAGGAGAGGAAGGCCCAGGAAGAATAAGGAAGTTGGGGAAGACCAAATCCTGATTGGGTCAAGTGCAAGATCAGTCTCTGGGGAGTTACTAATGTGCAATATCCGGCTAGAGCCTGTCGAAACTGCAAGTCAGGGAAGAACGAGGAGGTCGGATGCCTTGGGTTCTAATGTTCAAGAGCCTAATCAACAGCTAGAGCAGGCACAACTTGCCATTGTTGAACTCTACCAGTAAAATAGATAATTATGACGGCAGTTGGCGGAAAACAACCTTGAGGTGTCAACACAACAAGGTCGTGAATGGAATGTAACCTGGCTGAAGAGGCAGCTTTGGGAAGTGAAAGATATGCGCATGCAGCTGTGCGAAGTGCAAACAGTGTCGGAAGAACAAAATATCAAAACACCTCAAAGAGTGCAAAGCAGCCAGGGAGAAATTCTGCGTGCAGAAGAGGCATGATTGGCAAACTATGTTTTGTATTCTCAGACGTGACACAAAATTTTGCTAGTTTCCCCTTTTGTGAAAATCTTCATGTTCTTAATGTAACCGGGTTGGTTGGCCAAAGGAGTAGACAGTATCTATTTTATGTAACCTTAGCTCGATGGAAATCTAATATATAAAGTCTCGAAACTTTGACGAAAGGATTCAGGTTGTAGTGGTTGAATGCATCGTTTCTTCTCTTTGCTTGTGTATCTACTATGTTCTTTGTCCAAATTTTCTTGTAAGTTGTTAACCTTGATTTTATACTTAGTATTTCTCTAGGTTGTTTTGTATTTTCATTGATCTCCTTATGCAAAAAACCTCTGACTCCGATCTATTTCATCGTACGACACTAACGTGGCATCAATGACTCGAGATACATCGTACTGAAGACCGGGAACTTAGATCTCTAGTAATGGTCGGACTCGGGACTTTGTTCAAGTCAGGCTCTCTAAGATAAACTTGGGACTGTCAAAACCGAAAATGTATCAGGGATCGACCTTCAGAAATAAATGTATCGTGTAGTTTCTTTGTGATTTATGGTCCTCGAAAACCTCTGTTACCGAAAATGTTTCGGAAGTCGGCGATTGGCGATAACATTTCTTTCTTCGCTCAACACTTACTATTTTCGTCCTTTGCCGAAGTCGAAGGGAATTGGTTGTCGGTGATATCCTTGCGTGATGTTTTTCATAAAAGAACAACTTTCCTTAGCTGATGTCGACAAAGATCGGCACTCGGTGACCTCAGTTCTCTTGAGTGATTTTTTCTCATCTTTAATTATTTCTGATGCCGAATTTTAGCACATCGAGGAAATGTTTTGATTGTTGATTCTTTAATTAAATGTTAGTATTTTAAGTTACGGTGATTTTCACATGTTCAAGCAAACTTTGAGAGACTTAAATGAGAAACAAAATGATAAGTAAGGGAAACATTTTCATACTGAAGTCGAATTTAGACAGTGAAAAAGATCAAGTGGTACCCAAAAAGTAAAATTTGACATGGAATTTTTAGGGTGTGTTGAGTGTTCAACAGAGAGGAGAAAAGGCTCCATTTTGGCCTTGTAACAATACTTAGAACACGCAGGGTATAACCCTTGTATCTCTCCCAATCAACCAACTAACAATGCTAAGGTAAAACAGAGCTGAGAACAAGAAATATAACCCACTGTGAAACCATCAGTAGCATGAAAAAACCCATACCCAAGTGAAACAATGCACAGTGACACAAGACGCTTCAAAACTAGTAAACCCCATAACAACAAAAGACTGGGTATGGTGATATGAATGTGTGGAGATAGCCAGCCACTCTAGACCAAATGAAACCCTCCAACTAAAACTAGCAAGGATGACTGAGAGCCTTTTTGGCTTCTAACCCTCAGAACGACCAATAACACTGTGACTTCAAACATTATTGCAGTGAAAACCGCCAACGATTCATTCCAGAAAAATATCACAAATTTACATAGTTGTCATACTTAAGGAAAGAACTGACCCATACATCCTGAGACAAAATCTATTTCATAACCAGAGCAGATTCATGGATGGCGAAAAGACATACCTGTAACCAAAATCACCTTAAAAATGCGAGCTTGGTCGAGCGGTTCTTCCTCTACTTGAACGTCGAAGCCTAACCACAGCAAAACATAGTTGAACAATATCCAAACTAGGGTGGTGGCTAGTGGAAGGAGTAGGAGTGACATGCATTAAATGCACGTCGCCTCCACCCTCAAATCATTCAATTCCATAGTACATGCCAGCCCACTAATCCATTAATTTATTCAATCGAACCATGCATCAAAACCAACATCCACTAATTGCCAAGAGCGCAACCCTCATCACATCTTACCATTTACAAACTATACAATAATGCATGTCAACTATATAACTCAATAAATCGCATAGCTATTAACTTGTTATCTAGGATTAACAACGACCATTCTAATTTCAATGCATGTAGTGTAGCATAGTAGCATGGTTCAATCTTTTCTTTTTGCATTTTGTTTATATTGATTTTTCCTCTTTTCAACTACTCTTATGTATTGTTACTAACATGTCTATTGTGAATATGTCAAAGTAACGAATCCAGGAACAGATAGCAATGGTAGCAATGGATAACATATGCCATCGTAACATGAAATTAGAGCTTGGAACAAAACATAATCATGCATTACCCATCATTCACTTGTCGCAATTAGAACCAACACATAACAGGCCTTATTCATTTCCAATAAAACCTAGATTTCATCAATGATGTAGAACCATGTAAGAGGTGTCGAACAACATCATAAACATGAAATAAGAACCAGATCTGATCTCCCAATCTAGAAGGGGGTCCCACCTACTAGTATTATATATCTCATTAGCTTATAATTATTAGGCTTAAGAAATACTTTGCGGGCGAAATCCTCATTGTGATTTTAATCATCAACAAGATGGTGGATTGAGATTGTTGTGGAAGTTAACAGATTGTGAATTGATAGGAATTTCGGATGTGTGAGAGGATTAGATCCAACCATGGGTGATTTCATCTTTGTGGACTCATAGCCTCAGCTCAGGGGTGGCCCTCTTGCAGAAAGACTATAGGAAATAAAGTACCTATGGTTGGGTGGAATGTTCTTCGTTTGCAACCAATTTGTGTTTTATTCCCATAAAGATAAGTTTTATGTTTTATTCATTATTATTTTGATTTAATGATTTAAGTTAATAATTGAATGTTGTTCTATTTGCATGCATAATTCTACATTTGTAATTATGATTGAATAATTGTGTCTCCATGATATTTCATTATCTTGTTTACATGCATTAATCAATTCATGGCCGGACAGTGAGGAAAGAATGGTATTAAAGTTATAGGATGTGAATTTTATCCTAGTTAGATGGTTGGGTAAATTATAATATGGTATTAGAGCAAGAAGATGAAGAAATTTGTGTTTTCAGGAGGTACCCCAATATCCTTAATGGTGTACAAAGGGTATTTGATACGTTACAGTTGAACTTATATGAAACCTAGGAGATCCCACCTTTAAGTCCATGATTTGGAAGTGCATGTCACTTCTTTTTCTTACAACTATCAATGCAACTTCCTTCTCGTTACACTCCATTGGTTGTTTCTCTACTTCTTTGTCCCTCCTTATTTCAGGATTCTCCTAGCTTCCCTCCTTTTGCATTCAAAATAGAGTGGGTACTACTTGTAATACAATTGATCCTTCGACTCCTTCCCAGTCCATCATTTCTTTCATATCATGAATGAGACTTCCTTGCATGATTTCATTATCTGCCTTCTTTCCCACTATCTACTCCATGCTTTGATTTATTCCATCATTCCCACGATATCATTCCCATGGTCCATATACTTTCCTTGGTATAAAGGGTTGTTTTCCATCAGTTCTCTATAGTTTCCATGATTTGTAAACATAAGGATTATACCCCACATGTATCACCAACATAGATCCTCTGCAAAAACAAAAATTGTGCTCCGCTATATCTTTCCAAGACTGATCATAAGTATTTTGTCGTCAGTGTAATATTCAACTGCTTACAAATATGAGGTGAATGGTTAAGCTTAGCAACAAAGTGCTATGATCGAGATATGAAAGGAGTGGTTGTAGCTAAAGAGTGCTATGCTAGTTTAGTTTTCCAAGTATGCATACATATAAAACACAAAAAAAAAAACATATCCATTTTTAGGAAAAAGAAGCATATCACCCCAAGAATTGTCGACACTATCTTCAGTGGAATATTGACTGAAAATAAGCCAATGGAGATATGAATATGAAATTGCTTCTAGATTGAAGTGATCAAATCCCAATGCTACTCACAACAGGATTTTTATATAACTCTTCAACAATTAATAAATATATATCCTACTCCAATGTGGTTTAGAGATAGAGATACTAAGCTATCTAAATACCTCTCGAGTAAAAAAACATATATAATCTTGTTTTTCCAAGAAAGGGAAAGAATGTTCCAACATGCCCAAGAGAAGGAATAATTGGCTCAATGGAAATGTTAAGCAACAACGATGTCTATGTCTTCAAATGAGGACCAATGATATAATTGTCATTAATGAAAGAATGAAGAGTTTCATTTAAATATCAATTGGAAAATATTCTTCACCATGAGCCTACTCTTTTCTTTACCTTGAGATAGACATGAGAACTGGAAGAATTACATGAACATATATTTGTCCTCCAACAACCAAAGTGATATGCTCTATTATTAAAAAAATAACAACCATTGCAAATATTATGGATAGAGTTCCTTCATGGAATACCAAGCCATGCAGGCTTTGAGCTTGATTATCCCAATTATTCAACCACCAATTTATAGGCCTCTCCTTTGCCAATCAATTCCTAGAAATTTACTACAATAAATGTTGTAGTTGGGGTTGTTACCCCCTCTCACCTAGGGGTAACTAAAGGATATCATTATCCATGATTCACATTGTAGACAATGATCCTAGATATGGTGATAAACATTCTCCATAAACAACGACCCCTTAGATGCCTCCCCCATCATCATAGATCAGGTCATTCACTTGATCAACATGGTTCATCTCATGATGGTGGTCCAGTACACATGACATACATTACCCATTTTTTCATACAAAGTGTTACATTTAATGCATTGGGAATTTAGGTGATGATCATGGTTTGAAGTTAGATAATGGATCATGATGCTTCGAAGTTATGTTTTTTTCCTTGTTTCACCTTGTTTTCCATCATATGTTTCCTAGTCCAAATGTTTTTTTCCTTGTTTCACCCTTTGTTTTCCATCATATGTTTCCTAGTCCAATGTTGTCACTCATGGGGAACATAGTACTATTGGAGGAATTTTCCATACTTAACACATTCCATCGATATTCCTTTCGTCTTCCTATCTTCAGGAAATGGTTGTTACATGTACACCAAAAGGTCTATACCTTCATCCTCCTATGATAATAAGGGGCTAGAATGATCGAGGTTGATGCATTTGGTAAAATAATGGAAAATTAAATGGGATGACAAATGACAAATCAAAATAAAAAGATCAACTTGAGCTCTACCTCCTTGCTATAAGGTCATCAAGTCCTAATGCACTAATGCATATCAAATTAAAAGGATTTAATTAAATCCTAATAAAAATAAATGCATAAACCTAAAAAGGGTCTTTCAAAGAAATGAATGAATATCAAAATGAAAGAAAGGCGTTTCAGAAATAGTGTCGAGGAAAGGGTAACTTAAGGCACCAAGCTATCCCTCTACAAAGGTGCTCATGGAGATGAAACCACACCTAGTCTTGCATGTCAATGACACCATGACCATGAAGTAAAACCCCATGCCCCATCATTCACTTATGCTTACACTTTGATTGGTTTCTTGGCAAAGAATCCTCTACATGGCATTGGCACACCCATCAATGTGTTGGTCCCATGCCTAAACTTGGAAAATTGCATAAAGTCTTAAGCTAGTGTGAAGTTTGAAGAAGATACCTAATGTGAATTTCTTACATGGATTTTGTGTTATATTGCATCTTACTTTGTCTGATTTTGATGACTCTTGTATCCATGATGGTTGGTTTCACTTAAATTCTCTGAGCCTTGCTTCATGACGATGCACCACTAGAGATGGTCCTATGAAGGACGTTTTGGTACTTATACCCTGGACGTTAAACATTGTATGGAGGACATTGGGACCCTGGTGATGAGTTTTGAGCTACTTCATGATTTGACATGCCTTTGGACACCCGTAAACACCTCCTAGACCTCGGACATTGCATTTATGGGTTGGGACATTGTAGATATATCCATATGTGTCATCTATAGGGCAGGAAGCCCACAAATTGGACGTTGCACCGCCTGAGGATGTTAGGGTTTGGACGGATTCCATTTCACTTGATGAGTATGGTGAACCCTTTTGGAGGGATGATGTAACCTTACTCCTTCATGATGTTGGAATTTTCACCTAGGACATTGCACATCTAGAGGATGGCATCATGCTTGGAGTGGTATGACTTTGCATTGAGCCAACCTAGCACATGGGTGATGAGTTGGAACTTGGTTGATGATTATATGTGTCCCTATTGATGAGGGAAATGAAATTTGAAGATTATTTTCAACTTTTGGGGATTGATGTGACTTTTGGAGACTTTATTCCCCTTGAGAAGATGACATCACCCTATTTTTGTCCTCTACACTCACATGTGTGGACGTTTAAGAGGAAATTTTAGTGTTTTAGCATTGTATCTTTATTTTGAAGGCTACTTTGGGGGTTGACATATGACTTATCCACCTTGTATCATGGATTGTTATGCTTTAGGGGATTTTAGAGAGATGAGGTGCTAGGGTTTTCTGGTATAAATAGTGAAAGGTTTCCTCATTTGTAAATCTTAACTCATCTTGTGGACAATTACTACACTCATCTTCTATTCTTCTCTTTCACTATGAACCACTTGTACGTACCTTTTTGGAGATGATTGTGTGGATTATTTTCATGGTTAGGGTTCCATTGATGTTCATTTATATTTCCCAGTAAGTGTTCTTTTCAAAATTTTGATGGTTTATTCTCGATGTATTAAGTAAATGTTTTATCAAAGTGGTGATAATTGCATTCTATATTGTATTTTCTTAGAAAATAATTTATATTGAAACCATAAAAAGGCTTGTAGTGGACTACCTTCCCTTGTTATCATTTATTTTAGGCTTGTTGAAGGACATAATGGTATTTCTAGGGTTTGTAGTGGACTACCCTAGTCTTTTTCTTATAGGTTAAGGTTCTAGGGTTTGTAGTGGACTACTTTAGGGTTTTGAACAAAATCCATCTTGATATCTTTCTATAGGTCTTTAAAAGACATATGAAGGCATCTTGGGATTTATAATGGACTACCTTTAGTTTATCTCCTAAAGGGTTAATGCCTATTTTTTTCACTCGACTACTCTATGGTTTAATTCTTAGGTATTTCTCTTGCCTTTTCTCTCCATGAAAGTTTCACTCTTGACTCCATATGCTCAAGGAAGCTAGATGGAAATAGTCTTCTCTCTTACAAGTCACCTTAACCCTATTTTTATCTCTCTTATTGATGCCTTATGATTAGATTAGGACTTACCTTCAATCCGCCCTCTCTCTTAGCTTGACATATATGGTTTTAGAGTCATTTTTCACCTTGAAATCTCCCTTGACATCATTTATTATATTGTTGTTGCAATTTTCAGCTTTTTAGCATTTGGTGTCTTTGAGGTTTTAAGTTAGTTTTATTCCATTCACATTTCAGCAAACATTTGTTATATTAAACCCTAGTTTTGGATTGCATTTTATCCCTCGTTCATTGCATATCTATTAGTTTAAAGGGTTGATATATTTCTACTATTGTAACTTGTCTTATTGTTGAAGTGATTATCTTTAAATACAATGTTTGTGACAACTTTAGATTTTCTTTTGATTTGTAGTGTTTTGGGGCATTGATTTGACTTGTTTGACTTGGTAGTTATCACTATTTGTCTTGGAACACCTCACATACAAATATGAAATTTATTTACTTAACCACTTCGTGTTTACCTTGAACCTTGATCTAAGTGGTGATATAATTGAGTAACCAAGATAGGAGGCCGATGAATTGATCCAATATTTCTATAGGATTACTTGAGGTTGCTAGGGAATCCTCCCTTGTTTTTTATTTCAATCCTTCACTAAAACGAGGTAAGAAATTGCTAAGGTGACAGTGGCAAGTACCTCCATATGTTACACTTGTCTTGCATCTTGTGAAGGCCTTGCACAAGTGCTAGATTGGGTGATAACAAGGGTGAAGGTAAAACACTGAGGTAATTGGCACATTATGAAGGAATTTACAATGCTCATGGCTCATGGTTGTAACCAATCTTCAACTCTCTTCTAGTAAATGGAGTTCTCTCTTATTCAAATCCCATCACCCATTTGCATATAATACAATTTAACATGGAATTCCAAATGAGACAAATAAACCAAATTATGAATTAATGGGACACATTCTCTTTACATAACGTTAAGGGAACAATACTACTACTAATTGTAAATTGAATGGACAAATAAATTACTGGCTTAAGTTCAATGTACAACAAAGACGGGAAATTTATATCCTATCTTGTCGTGCATACTTCATACAACCTCAATAATTAACTATTGTTGTGTATATCCTATCTAAATATCAATGGCCTCAATAGATACATATTTCTTAAATAGGGATGGAATTAGAAGTTTAGCTAGACAAATGCAAAAACTAAATCATAACAACAACTAATCTCAGATCTCAAGTGGAATCGATGGTGGGTTCCTATGGAGTGTTGGTATTCACACAATTCTAAGGGAAATCAATTTCTAAGTAAGAAATATCATAAATATAGCTTAGAATTCATCATTATAACCATTAATCACAACTAAGAGCAGCAATTACCTCATACAACAATCACATAGAAATTCATAACACAGTGAACACAATGTTTACACTGGACACCTAAACGAGAAAACCAAATTTGAATGGTTTCTTAGTGTTTGTTTTGACAATTTCAGGTTGCAATTCATGTTGCAGGCTCATGGCTCATTCAACAATTTACACAACCAATCATCTTATGCATCCACACCTCTCAACCAAAATCCCTTTTTGAGTCCAATTAAAAGAATATATAGGTGGAGTTGGGGGTAATAGGAAGGCCAAGAGTTCTTTTCCTTTCATTTCCCATTCCTCAAATTTCTCTCTTAATTCATTTTTTTTTATCAATTACCTTTTTTCCCTTTCTTTTCTTTCATTTAATTTCATTTTTTGTAATACTTTCATTGTCTTTTCTTTTTCTTCAACCCTCATTAATTGTCGAATTTATTGTGGGCATTAAGTCTTACAACCATTCATTTTTGTTCAGATCCATTTCAGATCATTCCATCACCTTTCCCATCCTCCTCTTTATCCTTAATTCTCCCACTACCCAAGAATTATTCTTACTCTATGAAAATTTAGAATCTGCACAAACCCTCAAAAGGGTCCATAGAGTAGCCTGCATGATCTTTCCTTCCATTGGACAAATTTCCCCGTATCTTACACTTTGCCTACGACATTCTCATATTACATATTCCTTTCCTCTTTTACTATGTTTTCCTATATATTTATTGGATAAGCTCTTTACATTCTAACCATTAATTATTGGTTTGTTTATGTCTTCTAGTTGTTTTTTACAAGACTTATTTTTGTAACTATGATTTTCATATTTCTTTCTCAAAAATACATTTACAGTTCTCTCTTGCTTTTGTGCACAGGTTCTCCTCATGCCAAAACTTGGAAATTTTCTTTGTATTGCACATGTATGCTCTTATTGTAGTGCGCCTCAATGTATATCATCTTGTGCACACTTATTATCAATCTATATTTTCTATTATTTTTGTTTACTCCCTTCACTCTCCCTTTCTTGGATTAAACTACACACCCATTCCACGCTTTTCAAACTACATATTCTCATTAGAATTGTCTTTGCACGATAAAAATTCATCACACCTACATAATTATTTCATTATTTTCCATGCCACTTTCATCCTAACTTTGACTTATCTCATTATATCTATGCTTTAATTATATCTTCCTTGGATGCTTACTACCCATGTTGAAAAAGAGATAGACAT